>JAKUCV010006274.1:2249-22520 GCA_028386065.3 Turnera subulata
AAGTGGCTGGAGCCCATCTCCTACTTGCTATCGTCCACTTCAAAACTGGCACCTATGCACATGTTCAAAAACTCCCAGTCCTTTGTCATTAACAATCCTGTCCATTACAGAGCACGCCACTCTTTGGTAGTCTCAGCTGTGAAGAGAAGGAAACGAAATGTAAGCTTTTCTTAGGAAAACTTCCCCGCAGTAGTAGTTCTAAAGTAAAGAGTTCACAAATTTCTGACCTTTGACTTGGTAGTCCTCCATCCTCCAGAGATTTCTTTCGGGGAATAAGAGAACCTGTCTTTGGAGTTCAAAGTATTATCCTTCCTTGGCTCATTGGCTGACAGCAAATCCTAAGATTTTACACAAAAAAATATTTAATAAACAGTTAAACATAAGGCATTTTAGTGACTGACGCCTCAGAAAAGAGTAGGTGTTAGTTCCTTAATACAGGCGAACTGTGAGCAACAGCATTTTAACTGACAGATACTTTTTCAAAGAGACAACCACAAGATAATCCTGAAGCAAGAACCAGATTGCCCAGCTTTTTTAAATATTTCAATTGTCATACAGTCGATTGCACATCAAAGACCTCGAACCTTTTTCCCGTCCAATCCTTAATCTCTTATGTTTTCAGCATTTTGACGAGAAAATAACTAGTCCTTTGATGAACAGTAGGGGTGGCAAAATGGGTGTCCATGGATACCCATGGGTTGGGTCATAATGAGTCACACCCATTTATACCCATTTATCCATTTATGACCCATTAAAAAATTTAAATGGATATCCAAACCCATTTAATGTGAGTTACCCATTTATCCATTTAGACCCATTCAATGTGGGTGTACCAAAGACTTAATATATATTTTTAAAATTTGTATCGTAAATTTTTTAACTTTATGAATATTAATCCGACCTAGTTATTAACCCGGCATAACCAATACGAGCCTAACTAGGCGCGAACGAGATGTGCTCGGTCTGGTTTAAATTGACCCATATGAGCCCAACTAGGTCTGTATGGTTTGTACTATGTTGGGCCCAACTAGGCCCACATTGGGCCCATATAGGCCCACATTTGGCCCAACTAGGCCCATATGGGACGGGGCGGGCCGGGCCCAAATAGGCCCACCCGAGCAAAATCGGGCCCATATTGGTTGGGCCGAGATAAGCCCAATAGGCCCAATTAGGCCCAAATGGGTTGGGCCCATCTTAGCCCACGTAGATAATTGAATTAGATTACTAATATATGGGTTCATGGATATCCATTACCCAACCCATATAAACCCACTATTTTATGGGTTAAATGGATAAATTATCCAATTAGACCCATATAAAATTGTACTGACCCATTTATACCCATTACCCATTTATCCATGGGTTAAATGGGTAACCCATTGGGTACCCAACCCATTTTGCCACCTCTAATGAACAGGAAAAAAATATATGCTACTCCTTTACCTTCTCTTTTGCTGCACCGTCTTTTGATTCAGGATTCAGGATGTCCAGTCGATCAAAGTACAACAGCATCTGTGTGTGGAATAGAAGTTAGAACCCCTGGCACAAATGTTACCAGTAAACAATACAAGAATAAGAGAAGAATGGCAAAAAAATCCAAATAAAAGTAACCTTGTCAAGCAACTGAACATTCGATGCATTAGTTGCCATGACCTGGACTCCAAGACAGTTAGAGGTACTGCAGAAAGGGCAAAATACGGAATTGAAAACACAACCATCTTCTTCACACCAAACCCCTTGTCCTGTAGTATCTCTAATTGTAGAATTGCTAGGGTGCAGATTAACGGATGAGATATCCGTCATCAAAACAGGTGTGCATGTTGACGTATTCTCAAGACAATTTTCCGATCTCTCTTTTACAAGAGAAACTAGGTGAACTTTTGATGATGAAGTCAAAGAGCATGAAACATATAGATCGTTCTCAGGAAGACCCAGCGGACTTTTGCAGAGCGAGCAAGAAATTTGTAGTCTCTTGTCCATAACAGGACCGCAAGCTACATTAGGAGCAGCAGAACAATCTCTTGGGAATACCAGAGGCTTAGCTGACTTGGTGGATTTGTTTTCTGCAAAGTTTGACTCTAAACCAAATTCAATCTTGCGAGTTGCATCTCTAACGGTAATTGAGCTTCTCGCGAAACAGTCACTGCCAGGAGTTTGGACAATAGGGACATCAGAATGATCACCATCTATACTCATTAATGGTGAACCCATACACTTCCTCCTCTTCTGCATACGAGAATTAACACTTAAATTGAAAGTTGATTCTGCTTCAGGTATCAAGCTGCAGGTATTTACAGTGAACTGTTTCTCAGGAGTAACAACCACCGAACTTTGAGCTTTGCAAGTTGTTCTAATAGGGTTTGTTAAAGACACCATATGCAGTGAAAACTGATCAGTGAACTCAGGAGGGACTTGAATCAAGGTAGAATTTGAGTTCCCATCCTTAGTGAAGGATTCAGAGCTACTGGGTCTACTTTCACCCATAGCTGGGGTTTCCTTTACAATGATTATTTCTGGATCTTCATGAGAATAGACATGAAAAAACCTGAAGAAAAGTAGCACGTTAGCATAGTATTGCAAAGAGAGGGGCACTTAGCATGGGCAGAAAATGAGCAAGCTTGAATCAGAATGATACAAACGATAAATTTTCTGTAAAAAAAGCTTCTGTTAGGTTTTTTTGCTGGATTGGGTGATAAGAATAACTATAGTTTGTAACAAATGATGCATTAAAAAGAGTTCCCAAGATGTGTTTGGTATACTGCTGCTAAGGATGATTAAACTAGCAGCCAAGCGATAGAACCAACTTCACGGACACAGAACTTAGTAAGTGTAATACGTTGATGAAACAACTATCCATAAAAAAAAAAACGCAAAACTAGACCCAAAACCTTGAACAGAGAATCCGCTTATGCCACGATGCTAGTAGTTTTTCAATCCAGTAATCCAGAATACTAGTAATGATTCTTCATTTACCTTGATTCTTTGTGATTGACACTTTCCAGGTCAATAATCTCTTTACAACTGTCAAGATTATCATCTATTTGCACAGATGCATGTTCTCCGGTATCAATTTGGGACGTCAGTTCTGGAAACGTGTCATTGCAGTTTGTCGAACAGACCAGCTTCCCTCCACAGGTATTACCCTTGTTCAACTTCTGATTTCTGTTTCTCGTGCACCCTTTAGAATGATCCTTTGAAGGGATACTTTGTCCTCCATTTGCATGAGAATTTATCAGTGGCTCCATTGTATTCTTGCTAACAATCTCCTGCACGCAAGTTGAGGCAGAGACCGTGGAATCACTATCAATCACTGCTTGAATTCACAATTGAAAAGAAGAAATGGAATAAGTGATGCAGAGCATATGAAATTGTTGAGAGAACCTTGGTATCTCTGAAAAAAGATTTCAGTCCCTCTACTGACGCGTCAAAGCTATCATATAGCTGAATTGATTTTCTTAGCCATTTGGAAATGTACAATCTATTCCGCTCCTCTTTATACCTCTCATCTGCTTGCAAAAATTTATATCAACACTCATTAATGACAAGGTAGAAAAACCTAGATTTTGAAGTCATAAAACTAATGCCAAAAAACCAGAGAAGAGTTATCATAGAAGTTTTAGTAAAAGTTGTAAGCATTCTCTTATGATTTTTCACTATGTAAACCATTAAAATATGAAAAGGTTGCATCCACAATTGGTTGCAGAACCATCAGATAAACAAACAAGTAAACAAAAGAATGCACATTGAAGCATACAAAATTTGCTTCTGACTAATGGTAAAACTTGGTTGTGGCCAAGGAAAATTTCTGAAGAAACCTTAGGTTATGATGTAAATTTATTTATACGCTATGTTTCCCCAGACAATAAAGAGATCATAACGAAATTTTTGTAACAGTATAAATATCCAGCTAAATGAATAACATCTTTGCAAACATCAGCATACAAAGTTAAGGCTAGAACAACACAAAAGGCATAATCATTTCAAGCTCGCTGTTTTACTGAAATAACTGGAGCATGCTTGTAAAAAGATTTCTTTTCATTCTTTTCTATTAAATGAGACAACACAGGAACAGGTTTTCAAAAGCATATTTTACATAATAGATATGGTTTCTGGTCCGGCATTTAGACAGTTCAAAACAAGGGAATCAAACCCATTAGTTGTTAATCATAGGAAATATAAATCACAAAGGGAGGCAAATTTACCTAAGAGGATGATGGCTCCATAATCGAATCTATGCCGAATGCAACGCCCTGAAAGAACTCAAGCAGGTTATTATAATTTAAGCAAGAGAACGGTATTCATCAAATAAAGACACCCCATGGAAGGAACACTGAGGAAACAATAATCTAGTCCGGCCGTTCCCAAGTAGTTGTAAATTACAATTTTGCAAAAAATCATGAAAAAATTGAAAAAAAAATCACATTAGAAGATGATTGTATTTGAAATTGATTTCAGGAATAAGAATTAAAGATGTATATGGTGTGTCAAGGTAAAAAATAGTAAAAGGAAATCATAAAGTACCAAGTACTGAATTGAAGCAAACAATTTGGTCAATGATTAGCAATAAACAAAGAAGCTATCTACCATGCAAAGAGCTTGAATGCAGGACTTCACGTGCATATGTTGTGCAAAATGATTATATCAAAAGTAAGCCCATGACTGATAATACCTGCGGCTTGATTCAGAGCTCGGAAGGCTTGGTGGCAGTACCACTCACTCCCACTTAGAAGGTTCTTTGACGTTTTGTATGTATCATTATATTTCTTCTTTGCGCCCACTAGAACGTCATGCCTGAGAAGAATTCAAATCTATTAGCAGAAATATAAAAATATGAAATTTCTAACTGAACACTTTTTGTAACTTACAAGTTTGGAAATGGAATGCCAACTATTATCTGAGACAGTCAAGTATTTACAATAGAAGTTAAAATCATCTGGGAATCTAGGCGGAAAAGCAAAAGTATCTGAACTCCACTTAGAAATTTTTTGCAGAAGCAAATTAAATTCTGTTATTCCAAAAGGCACCAGATTGTGAAGATTTCATTATTTAGCCAAAGTATTTCATATTTATGAGGAAGAAGTAGCATGGACTAAACCGAAGCTAGATCCAAAACTGGCTTTAGGAGAACTAAGAAGAGTAAATGAAACTCAAACAAGGAAAAGGATACAACAACACGAGCATTATCATCAGAGAAGTCTATTCCTTCTGAAACCTGCGAGAAAATATAACTTAGCACATGCAGATAGAATGGAAAGGCCAGACACATATATGGTAACACAATACAGTGGTAGCAATGTCTTCCACGATTATCAAGTTTGAGATCCATCTAGCTCTCTGCTTTATCTAAATCACCATCTCATAATTGCCCTGCCAAGCTTATACTTTGTCATCAATATTAATATCCAAAGCTAATTCTGCAATCCCATATTTGATCCCTTCGGGTAGTCTTCAATATGAAATTTGATGGTGAACCAGAATTTCCCAATCAACGTATATTGGTTGTAGTATTGGCAATGCCAACAGACACTATACATGTTCTGCTGCTCATCATGTGTTGCATAAAAGCACTAATTCTAAAAATTCAGGATCCAAAGTTAGAAAGCATCTAAATTTAGCAGTCTTGAAGAAACAGTGTCCAAAAGGAAGCAAGGTTCACTCTACCCATGCCTTTAAAAATCATGTATGCAGTTCCCGGTTTTTTTTTTAATCAAACATCTTACTACCTTAGATAAGTGATATGCCAGACCTTGCCAGCAAGATGGGTGTAAGAGCCAAAACCGTCTTCCAATAGGTAAGAACATTTTAAAGAACTCAGACATTCAATATCAGTCTTCAAAGAACCTTAAACTCACTTAACTGATTATGCCGAGATGATCAGGTAAAAGGTGTTGCTACCATGATATAATTTAGAGAAGAATTATGATCTGAGAGTCCATGACAATGTTCTGTTATATAAGTGAAAAAGAGTACCAAATTGAACAGTATAATGTTCTTGATGCCCCAAACATAGTGCCACAATACAGATCCAAACCTCATCATGTAACTTGTGGGCATTGAATAAAAATGTGCACCTTTCCTCGGCAGACAGCAAGGAAAGCAGCTCCTTTCTTGTTAGTATCCGTTGATTCAGTTGCCTTCAAGGGATCAGCGTCCATTTTTTTCACTCTTTTTTTCCTTCCAACAACATGTTTGTCACCTCCACGAATCCTATCATAATAATCCTTCAAAACACTGTCAAAATCTTCCTGGCTTCCACCTCTGGGTTCTGCGGCAAGGAACACAAATTTCACATTTTGTTCAATCAAAGTGAAGAAATCTCCAAGCAGCCATTGAACTTTAAAGAGCTTCAGAGCCACTGTGTTATCCAGAACATCAAACAAGAAGGTTTCACAACATGCACACAGGACAGGTTCAAACTCTATTTTCAAATAGAATATCTTCCAAATTACATAGACTACCAACAAACAGGTAAAAGTCTTACCAACAAATAGAGGCTTTCTTGCATTTAGCCTAGACCATTGGCCTGTCTCACGCCAACGACTGCACAACTTTTCCATCAGCTTATAACTCGGGAAGAACACGAGAGAGCCCGCCGGAACAATCTTACAAATTTCTTCCAAAGATTTTCCCAATGCATCCTTCAAAACAAGACGCAACAGCAACTTAATCACATAAGAAAAAAGAAACCCTATCTGGATCCGGAAACTTCATAAACATGCAGACAATACCTGGAACACGTAATCATCTGCTGTTTTGTAACTTGCATTCAGTGGATAGTTACCAGGACCAGTTGATATCACGGAAGCCCACACCTGAAGAAAAAAGTCTGAAAACTCATTTCCAAGAAATGAAACAATCAAGAATTATAGATGCAGAAGCATGAAGGCAGTCAAACCTGTGATTCCACATCAATTACATGCGGTGCTTCTAGACAAGTTCCAAACTGAACTCCAAGCTCTGATGAGAAGGAATTCATCGGGGATAGAGTCCTAAAATACCAGAAACCACATAACTAATTATTAATGAGGAATATACGTAGACATCCGAACTGAAACAAAAAATCAGATAGCAGTATTTTGCAAACTTTTGGGAGAAATGGAAGCATAACAATGAAATCTATGTTGCCCTTCCTACTGAAAGAAAATTACAAGCAAGGGATGGGGTAATGCCAGTAGATCCAGAATATACTTTTGTTTTTGAAGTCAGATTTGAATTTATGATGCCAGCATAACATTTTCCTTGTGTATGTACCATAACAGTTGTGCTGGAAGTGCTTATTTCCTTATTTAAGGTTGTTCTAGTCTTATCTTCTGAGTAGCTTTAGAGCAATCTATCCTAAAAGAAGCTTTTATAGAATATCCTCCACGTCAAACTTATTGCGGTTGCTGCAAAACTTGGCATAGAACGCAAATCATTTTTGAAGTAATTTGACTTAACAGCAGGTTAATTGCTGGAAACATCGATGCATCAAAGTTTTTACAAGCTGCATATACATAACAGTATGATAGGCAATGTTGGGGAAGTAAATTTTGGTCAATAGGTCTTTTTTGCCTGGGAGCTAGACATAAGAATGTAACAAGCGTATGAGCTACATATATAGCCGGCGCACAGCAACAATCATGCAGATTTGCCAGCATAGAGAGGTGACACATCATGCTTCTTACCCTGATGTTAAAATAACCGACAAAGAAAGATCAGCAATATCTTTGAACACAACGGCTGGATTCAGGCACCATAAACTGAAAGTAGTAGTCCATTCACCAACAGCATTTCCTGCTTGCACAATTAGAATGAAAAGAATATATGATAAGCTGCTTCTAATTACATCTTTCTAGAAGGGAAAGGGGGGAATTTAAAATAGTGAAACAAAAATGGTGGGAAGGCAACAGAAACATAACATCATATCAATTATACACAGATCTCAGTTAGGAAACACTTTAAGGTTCATTCAGCAATCGAATAGACATCAGCTTGTAAAATTTACAATACTTGATCTCTCCAGTTGGGCTCCATGGTTAATCATTCAATTGTTTGAAAACTATGCTTCCCACCCTATGCAATTTAATTTTGACTTTAGTAATTCCAGTTCTCACCCTAATCCATTCAGATGCTGAAATATGAAATACAAGGCCTTCTAACATTCGTTAGCTAATGAAACTGCATGACTAGCATCATCTCTGAACAAATCAAAACCATAAAACTACATCAACTTACTTCTGTCTCTTTTAAGACAACGCTGCAGAGCAAGCTGGAAGTCAGAAATGTAACACCCATTTCTTGAGAAGAAAAAGGTAAGTGAAGAGAACAACCCTGTTTGACATTTCAGAGGCGATCAGTAACAACATCAAAGTTAAAAGCCACTCATGTATATGGAATGTACCTTCCAACACTATCACTGACAAGCCACTTAAATGAGGTTCCTCTGATTCTGTATCTGCTGCAGCTTTAATTGCCTTCACAAAATTAGAGTGGTAAAATGAGTAAGTAAATTAGGGAAGATAATCAAACGTACAAATTTTGACGTCAGACAAACCTTTGTTGCACAATCAAGCAAGATGGGAAAGCACTGCTGTGAAATATTAGATTCCTGGAGCTCCCTCAAAGCTTTATCGCCAGTCCAACTGTAATACAGCAACATGAAATGCTCCAATCAATAATTCAATGCTCAAAACTAGAAATCTAGAAAGTGTTTAAAGAAGCAGCATACTGATATTACAGAAGCCAGAAAGGAGTGCAGAGATTTTGAAAGAAAAACATTTACCTGAAAACGGATAAGAAAAATAACATAAGCATGCAGCAAAAAAATTGTCGAAAGGCAAAAAAGAATCAAACAAATAGTTTATTGATACACAAAAGAGAGTGGAGAAGAAAGAATATCACGAGAAAAATTATAAGACAGGTAAAACTTACTCACCAGGAGTAATAGTGCTGAAATTCACGCTTCTCTAATGTACTTTTCTTCCTCTCAATCCAACTTAAAAGGTCCTATGCGTTTAAAGTGCAAATTTGTTTGCAATAAAATGAGCAACAAACAAAATACAGAAAATCATCACACCATAAGGCTTAAACAGTCACCTGTGTCATTTCGTAGAGTGGCTGGTAAATCATAGCATTTGCTGTGCAGAGCTGTTCTAATTCCATCTGCAATTCTTTAAAAATTTAGAGCAACAATGAGTGCCATGATGATGAATAAAGAAGAAAAAAATTGCACGTCTATAACCTACTATGCAAAACATCCTCCTCAACATCCACACTGCCAGAATCACGAGCAATGTCTTCTATGTTGCTGAAATTTTGAAAACATTGACTCGGATTAGAATTTCAGAATTGCTTTATCGCATACAAATAAGTACAAGCCCCCCATAATCCGTACAGGATTGCATAGCAGGATCACTAACATTACATCTGCTCAAATAAAACTAAAGAGGATGTAAATTCAATTCAATCAACACTTTGCTTTGCTTTCTTTATTAATTTAAGTACAAATTGCAAAACATACTGAGCTTCATCAAGAATAAGAATGGCTCCTTTAATATCTACTTCCATTGCTCCTCGAATGACTGGATTAATTATATAGCTATATGGGCAGAAAACCAACTGTGCATCCTCTGCCATAGATCGAGCTGCATAATAAGAACAACCTGAAAGACCAGAAAGGAGTAATAAAGACAAGCTTCCAAGATGATGTATGGAAAGATGCAGCTTGACAGATCCAACTGTAGGAGAAATCATAAAAGAGACAACATAAACCTTTAACAACTTTTCCAACTTTCACAAGATCTTCAATATCATGGACCTCATGACAACCTCCCTTCTGAAGTGATGGATGACCTCTGACTTTGTGTGCATTTCTGTTTGTGGGAAATATTACTTAAAGCAAGATATTAAAGAGAAAGAGTAAGGTATAAAGTTAAAAAAGTAACCTACTTGAATTGTAAGCATCCAGCTTCTCGATCTCTCAAAAGCAGTTTGCTGAAAAAATTTTAAAACGTTTTCAAACCAGGAAAAAAGAATACAGTAAAATTTTAAAAGAAACAATCTACCAAGATTAGAAACCGCACCATTCTTCATCCATATTCTCCTTTCCATTTACATGTTTATTGGTACAATAATGCTTCCGTGAAGCCTGAGAAACACAGAGACAATGCTATAAGCACTTAAATAACCATAAGTTTTGCTAAAATAACCTACTTTATGGAGAAAAGATTGCAAGAGGAGAATGCTTCATCCATAATACAACAAACATCCACTTCCGAAGGTTTAATAGCAAATATCATTATAGGTTTCATGTAAATATTAGCAAAAGCCCTTCCACATGAGGAAATATAAGAGAAATGTTCTAAACAAAGTTATAAAAGCATATCCTCATCATATAGGTTTATTAACGTGAAAGAATCAAAATTGAAGTTAGTGAAATATGATCGCTATCACACAGGCTGTGAATTGTAAAACATCAAAACTATATGATAAGGATTGAAGTTCAAATTTCGAAATGAAAGAACAAACCTACCAACACCGCCATTGGCACCCGATAGGCGGTTTTCCGGTACTCACGAATAACTTGAGAAATCTGTGAGTGTGTCCTCCTACGAGAAAAACCAACAGAAGCAATCTAGTCTTACAGAACTACTTGAGGAACTCAAGAATAGAACCATTCGCAACATATCATCATAAGTTAAATACACGGAAGAAAAGACTCTTACGATGCATAATATATAGTAGGCGCGGCCTTTTTCTTTTGACTTTTGCCACCACTAGTCGCCGCTTGACTGGGCTCCGTAACAGAAGAAGGCAGATTTCCTGATCAAAAACTCAGGTGACTTTTTTTGAATAAAAAAAATAAAACTAAATTAGGGGTTTTAAAAGGTTAACTAAATGAAAGCACTCACTGGAAGGCTGCGTTTCGGGGATAAAACCGCCGCCGTGGCCAAGTGGATCGGTGATGGCCTCGGGATTAGGTTTAGAGGAGGAAGGGGTGAGATTAGCGTAGAGGTTCTTGGACTTGAAATTGTGTTGCCAGGCGAGGGTGGAGCAAAGGAGGGAGAGCGATTTCCCGGTTCCGGTGGGGGACTCGAGCAATGCGTGGCAGTGGCCGTCTTTTAAGGCGCGGTCGAGGGTGGAGATGAGCCGGCCCATGAACGCCAGCTGGGACCCGTACGGCTGGTACGGGAACTCCACCTGGATGCCGCCGATGTGGTACGCATTCTTGGGCTTAGGGTTAGGGTTTGCCGATTCGGCTGGAGGAGCTGCGGCGGCGACCATTTCTGGAGTGGTTTCTTCGGCTTGGGAAGAGAGAGTGACGGAGAGAGGAAAACGGAGGGAATTTTTTTTCTTTTGCTAGTTGTGGGGTTGGGTGTTGACATTGGCGGGAACTTTTTTTTGTCTGGGCGGTAAGCTTTAAGTTTTTACCGCCAAAAAAAATAAAATTACTGTTACGGCCGCTTTGTCGCTGTAACCTTGAATAAACCCAATCATTTTGTGTATTTTTTCATGAAAATGAATCTCTTCCTGAATCTTAGGTCCATTAGGTGTTACTCATTATGTTAATCCCCTTGGAAATTTCGTTCCTTTTTTGCTTTTTATTCGGGTGGGATTGTTTCCCCAAGAATCGTTTTATTATGTG
Organism: Turnera subulata; assembly: GCA_028386065.3. NCBI lineage: Eukaryota > Viridiplantae > Streptophyta > Magnoliopsida > Malpighiales > Passifloraceae > Turnera > Turnera subulata. The sequence continues at coordinate 13,873 of JAKUCV010006274.1, forward strand.
ATGTAATCATCCCTTTTCTCATATTGGTGAAAAATAAAATAAACTGCAGCAATAACGAACTCAACACTTATATTTATAGACATTGGCTGTTGGAGTTTCTTTCATTTCTGAATGGAAAAAAGGGCTTCTAAAGATGAAAGTTAACTAACAAATTTACCTAATTTATCCGTATGTTGGGGAGAAGAGAAAGACATTGAGTTTTATACATACAGAAAAGACTCACCAATAAAGACAACTCAAAAAAGAATCTACCTTTTTCTAATCAGACCAGTTTGCCTTAACATTAGCACATATACCCTATAGTCACAGACTATTATTTGAGCTGGTTCTTGCTCATTTTCTGTGGGGATCAGCCCTTGCCACTCCTCAGTGGCTCTGATGCAAGTATAAGAGTCAAATAAATCGAATTAGGAGTAAAGGGGAGAACTTTGGAATGATTCACATTAGGAAGGAAGAAGGTAAGAAGGAATTTTAAAAGCCCAAAAAATGGATGATGCACTTGAATGTACTATGTCCAAATAACTTACTCTACCATCCGTGATCAACCTTAGTTTACTATGCTCTGGGTTAGATTGAATCCAAACATGGTCGATATACATTTAAACAAAAAGTAAAACGAAGGTTGCAAAATCAAATAGATAACAAATGCAAATAATACAAGTAGTTGACCAAATACAAATAAAATAAAAATAACGGCAAAGTATCATTTGAATCAACTTTGTATAACAAAAAGAATGGAGATATTTGCGGATATTTTGGTGGATGTATATTCTCATGTTTAATTGTTATCAAATGATCTCTAATTTGATAAGGTATCTGATTTTATAAAATAGGTCTCATTGGAAAGTTTGCGACATCAACCTTTTTCATCGGATCTGGGTTAGACAAATTAAAATAGGCAAGATAGGAATAATGGAAGATAAAATCTAACCAAATTCTAACACAAAAATAACTTTTAATATAAAGAAGGTAATGCAGGAATTAAAAAAAAAAAGCTTCAGTTCATAAATAAATATATGTATAGATATATCTATGTTGGCCACTTTGTTGAGGATTAATAACCCTTTTTATGTGGCCGTAGAAAATGGCTCAAAACCAGCCTCAACTTCAAGGTCTTACTCGCAATTTGTTGGGAATAATTGCACCGGAGGTCCTATCATATTTTTTGAAAATTCATTTGAGTCCTAAAATCAAAGAATGACTCATTCAAGTCCTATAATATTTAAAAAGAGCACCAATTGAAACGCCCCGACCCGTATTTACCGTACACAGTAAACACGTGCCGGAACTGTGACGACCCAACCAAAACAAGCCCAGCATACAGTGTATACAACAGGAACACGGGCTCAACAGCCCAAAATAAAACAACAATAATCATCATAACTGGCCCAATGGCCCAACAATAGTAAACAATGCACAGCGGAAGACTTAATAACTCACATAAACACTGTATGCGACATAGATGCAAACTATGGATCCAAGTCCTGTCCAAGGGATAACGCTGCAGCCTGTTTGGAATGCATCAATCCTGTACTAAAAATAACTCAACCTACGGGATGAAAGCCCGCAGGTGAGGGGTGAGTCCGAAGTGCTCACCGACGAAGGAAAGACAATCAATATGCACACTATAAATACTCAAGTCAAAACAGGCACAACAGCCAAACCAAAAGACTCGACCCAAAACCGGTCCAAGACCGAAAAGACTAAAACAAAAATCCAATTTTCAAATTTTATCTTTTCCGGGCCCCGTCACGGATAAGCTAGGGGTCAGACCTGGTTATCAACATATTCCGGGTGCCAGACCAAATCCAGAGAACCCAGGGATCGACATCCCAAAAATACGAACCCAAGGATAGACATCCCAAAAATAATCACGGGATAGACATCCCAAGCATAGACATGCTTATCACAAGTAACCCAGGTCACGGCCACCACGAAACAGTCTTAAACCATCGAGTCGTACCACTACTTATCACGTGACAATTATATTATCGTCATCAAAACCAAATTCAGGAATCAACATCCCTAACCAAATCCCGGGATAGACATCCCTATCCAAAATCAAGGATCGACATCCTTATCACAAATTATTATTTATTACATTATACTTTAAACCAAAAAGACGCAAGGATAAACATCCAAAAACCAACATGGGATAAACATCCCGACCACAATCAAGACAAGGGGATAAACATCCCGAAACATACCACAGCAAATGCAACATCCAGCAATGCAATAATCAACAAACACAATATACCGAGTAATACAGGCACATATTGAAGGAAATCCATCCTCACCTTGGCCGATTACTCAACACCGGAAACAATGACAGGTCCGACGCCGGCTCCTCGGGAAACTGCCCGATATCCGAACCTATACAACAAAACAATATATACATATAAATGCACATAATCGGTATACTATGATGCCAATACTGCGAAATAATCCCATCCCGGTTCATATCCGTTTTTATCATCTTTTACCGAAAATATTATACCGTACATATATCCGAATATAATTTCGGTACCATACTTTAATTAAAACTCTTTTAAAAATATTTTTCATAAATTAATTATAATTTTCTAAAATTATAATCATCATAATTTTTCCAAAAAAATAATAACATATTTATAATTTCTAGAAAATATATATAGTATTTATCTTTTCTTTTTTTATATATATAATAATATTTTCCAACACAAAATATAGTTACCTTTAATTTTCAAAGTACATATATATATAAATTTCCACAACCATGATTTTCCAGGGAAAATATTATATATACATATAAAATTTCTAGAAATTATTTTCATGGTATATATATATTTTTCCAAATAATAATAGTTTTTCCAAAACAAAACTTAATTATTTATCAAGGTATGTATATTTATATTTTTCTCAAAATACTAGAATTAAATTGACCATAATTTCCTCAAAGTAAATATATAATTTTTTTCCAAAATCATATACCAGATTATGAATAAATAAATATATATATATATATTGTTTTTTTTAATTAAACGGACTGGGCCATGAATAGTGTCGGCCCAGACCAAGGCAACAGGCCTGAACACAGGCCCACGCCCAGCCTGGCCCAACATCCATTCGGCCCAACCCACACACAAGCCCACAACTGAAAACCCAAGTTCGCGACCCGGACAAGCACGCGGGTCAACGAATCCGGATCTGCTCACCTTGGCGGGTTGCAGCGGCGCGACGGCGACGACAGGCTCGAGGAAGGGAAGCGAGCACACCCACAGCAGCGGCGGACAGGGGCGACTCCATGGGTGGTGGAACGGCGGCGCTGCGTCGTCGGCGTAAGGGAGCTGGATCCGCCGGGTTTCGCCGCGGGTCAACGGCGCGTCACGGCGCTACGGTGGACGGAAGGACTCGGGGGCGACAGCAACAGGTCGGCGACGGGACGGCGAGCACGGTGGTGGCGGCGGTCGCACGAGACTCGACCCGGAGCTTCATTTCGTAAACAGTAACCGGGGAGGAAACGGGTTGACGACACTGTTCACCATTTTATTTTATTTTTCTTCCTTTTTTCTATTTTCTTCTTTTTCTCCCTTTTCTTTTCTATTTTCCGAATTTCTTTTTTTTTCTTTCTTTTTTTTCTTTACTCCCTCTCTGTTTCTTTTTTTTTATTTATTTTTTTCTATTTTTTTCTTTTCTTTTCTTTTTTTCCTTTTTTTTCTTTTTTTCTCTCTTTTTTTTTCCTCTCTTTTTCTCTTTTCTTCCTCTCCTCCTCTCCTTCTCCTGGTTTCCTTTTATAAACAATGATGGTACTGTGCAACACTGTGCATCATGTGATTCCTCAATAATGCAGCCTGTCTGCATTACAGAGCGAGTCCGATCCGAACCAGAAAATAACTGATACCCCCTTAGTTATTTTCCGGTGTGATCTTTCTGAGAATTCCGGGACCCGAAAAATACCGACTTAGGCCCGAGAAATCCACGAAAAAATCACGAGCGCGGGAAAACTCTCGATTTCGAAAAACGATGCCCGATTTATCTTGAATTAATTACCCAAGATTAATTCAACAGTAAATCACGGTAAAAAGACTTTTACAGTCCCGGTAAAAATAAAAAATTTTACCCGGGCTGTTACACCAATTGAGTCTCCGTCCATAATTTTGTCAAATTTTCTGTTATCTTTAAGAATTTTTAGTCCCTATAAATATACATAATATTATTTTAGTCCCCATAATTTTCATTTTAATCCTTTATAAAATAATAAAAAATAAGAAAGGAGCAACTCAAACCTATATAGAGATATGCATTTAGTAGTTCGAGTCGCTCATTTTTTATTTTTTATTATTTTATAAAGGATTAAAACGAAAATTTAGAAAATTATAGAGACTAAAATAATATTATATATACTTATAGGGACTAAAAATTCTTAAAGATAACAGAAAATTTGACGAAATCATGGACAGAGACTCAATTGGTATTCTTTTAAAATGTTATAGGACTTGAACAAGTCGTTTTTTATTTTAGAACTCAAATGAGTTTTCAAAAAATATTATAGGACCTCCGATGCAATTATTCCCAATTTGTTACTGCAGATGTAGTTTAATTTGAGACAAATTCTAGCGTTGGCATTATTTTCATTAAAAGAATTCTTGGCAACTCTTGTATCTTTTTTCTTTAGTAATTGTTTTGTCATTTTTGTATTTGTCTAATGCTTAAGTTGATTTCTCTGTTCATTTGAATTACCATTATTCATTACTAACATTCAAATTGGAATAGAATCATTAAATAGAATTTCGAATTCTGTAAGTTGTAAAAATATATTAAGAAATTGACTCCAAATCAGATTCTAAATTGTACATTCTTATTGATATTCTTCTAGAAAAATCTTATAGAACTAATGCCCGGGGGTACAAATAGAACATGTTCATCAACAATTTGATGAAAAAATATATCTGATCTATGTTCAATTAGGTGGTAAACGTATAAATCAAATGAATTTCGTTTGATAATGTGATGAGAATGCGATGTCTTGATAAAATGTGGGCAGTGGCGGCAGCCCGGGATGCTGAGGGTGGCCATGGCCCCCCTGGACTTCTACTATTATAATACTATGTAATAACAATGCATAAAATTAGGCTTGGTTTGATGGTGGAGAGTGAAATTATTCTTGAATGGACCAGGGTTTAAACCATATATCCTCCTTTTTTTCCTTTTATTTTGGCCTCCCGTATAATTGCTACGTCGCCTGTATGTCCTTTTTTTTCCTTTAATTTTGGCCCCCTTGCTAACGAGCTCCGTCACTAAATGTGGCTCTATAAATTATATGGAGTTTTGATACAGCAAAATTGAAATATAAAGATGATGCTTAAGGAAATTTGTAGCGACCCGGGTAAAATTTTCGTGATTTTTACCAAGCTGTTTTGACTTTTACGGTGGTTAATAAAATTTTTATCGCGGTCAAACAAGAATTTTATCAATCGAGTCAATTTTCATTATTTTTACTATTATCTTTGTTGCTTTTAATTTTTTTTATTTATTATTGTTGTTACTATTATTCTTATCATTTTCTAATCAACATTAATAGTATTATTATTATTATTATCACCGTTGTTAATATCATTTTCCTAATCAACAAAAAAATAAAACACTTACAAATATTTGGCCGGATATGTAAGTTACACATATATTACTAATTATAATTTAAAAAGAAATTTAAACGTCGAAATTCTATGAATTCCAAAGGACCGAGTTTTACCGAGGGTTTTTCCGGGAATAACCGAGCCTCGTTTCGATCAATGAGGATACGTGATGCTCGGGAGTATCTTTTTAACTCACTGAGCCTCGGAATTAAATTCCGAGGGTTACTCTGGATTTCCGAGCCTCCTTTACAACTAACCAAGCCTCGATTTTCAGTTCCGAGACTTGGACGACTCTCAGGGGTATTAATCGAATTTTCCGATCCCAAGTTGTATTTTTGAACTCGGGACGGAAATCCGGACCGGCCAATCGTGGCTTGCCACGTGGCCATTCTTTTTCTCTTTTCTTTTCTTTCCTTCTCTCTTCTTCTTCTGCCGCCCATGTTTTGTTTTTCTTCAGCCGGCCCGTGACCCTTCTTCCCTGTTTTCTTTTTGTTTCCTTTTTTTCCCTTCTTTATTTTTCACCTTCTCTTCCTTGATTTCTCTGCACCCTCTCTCTCTTCCATTCCCTTCCTCTCTGCCATCTTCATCATCATCATCTCCCTTCTTCACCTTCAACCCGCACCACCACCGAGACAACCACCATAACCACTGGACAACCTTCCTCCTCCTTCCCTCGGTTCTTCCTTCCTCTACTGTGACCCCCTCGTTCCGCCACTGCAACCATGAGCGCCGTCGTGCTCGCCTTGGATCGCGCCGCCGCCTCAACCCCTTCCTTATCTCTTCCTCCCTCCATCGCCATGGCGAGCCGCCGCCCCTGCTCTGCTCGCAAGCGACGCCGGACGAGACAAGCTCGGCTGACACCCATGACCTGTCACTGCCGCTTCTCGCCGCCCGATCTCCTCTCCCATTTGCCCTCTCTGCTCGGCGAAAGACGGGAGCTCGATCGTATCGACTCCGATCTATTGCTCAAGCCGCCACTGCCAGACTGGGGACGGGAATCGATGAAGCCGCCGTCGGTGCTCCTCCTTATCTCGCCGCCTGACTACTCCTTCTTCCCTCTGCAACCCACGCCACCGCCGCGTCTGCAGTCACCTCCAATTGGTCACCCAGCATCGCGGGTATGGTGAGCCTCTTTTTGCTTCCCTCTATTTCTTCTCCTTCACTTTGAGTTATGGATTGATTGGGTTGGAATGGTCTTGTGTTGTTGGATGTTGCTCTGGGATGGTGTTGATGGTGATTTTTTCGGCGAGTGGTTTGGTGTTGAGCACGGGACCAAGTTCGGTGGTGGGAGGACGATGTGTGTGGGTATGTTGTTGAGGTTGTGAACGAGGTTCCATGGGTGTGGCGATTTCTGTACTGGAAATAGTGCAGTGGTATTGCTGCTGTTGTTGGATGGAGTAGGCGTGAACAGTAAACAATGGCCTTGTGTTCTGTTGCGTGAACAGTACCAGTCGGAATCCGGCGAAATTCCGGCAGTCCCGGGAATTTTCCGGCGAGCTCGAAAATGGACTGTGGGTAAAACCCGAGCCTTGGACCCTTCATGCATCATTAACGGACCTCGAACAATATTAATGGACTCGGACCTTTAAACGATTAATTAACTTAACTAAAATTGACTTATGATTATATTTTATATCATGTATTAATTATTTTATACTTTGCCTTATTTATTTAACTATGCTTTTATTTATTTGTTTATTTATGCTTTTGTTATTTAATTCAAGCTTCTATTTATTTATTTTATGCCTTATTTAATTTTCCGAATGGGCTACTAAAAAGGCCTATAGCTTTTAATTTCCGGTTTTAATTCCATTTACATTTACTTGGGCTCGTAAAAGGCCCATTGAATTTAATTTCCGTTTTTATTTATTTTAATTGGGCTAACTACAATAAAAGGCCCATATTGTTTAATTTAATTAATTCGAAGTTGTTTTTATTATTCTCTCCGACTGGACTTAATTTCTTAATTATGCTTTAATTTATTATTATCGTGTTTCTAATATGATCTGAGACGCCCCGACCCTTTTTTACCGTACACAGTAACACAGGCCGGAACTGTGACAACCCAGCCCAACAAGGCCTAGCATACAGTGTATATCACAATAACTCGGGCTCAACAGCCCATAATAAAAACATCGATTATATCTCAACACGGCCCAATGGCCCAACAATAACATATCGAAACTGGCCCAATGGCCCAACAATAATAAAAACGTGCACAGCGGAAGACTTTAAATAACTAACACTGTATGCGACACATGCAATCTATGGATCCAAGCTCGTTCAAGGGAAACGCTGCAGCCTGTCTGGATTGCACCAAGCCTGTACATGAAACAACTCATCCTACGGGATGAAACCCCGCAGGCGAGGGGTGAGTCCGAAACGCTCACCGACGAAAGATAAACAGTGATATATTCAACCATAACGCTTTCGAGGTAAACACAACTATCAAAACAGATGAAACTACACACACAACACGACAGAGGAATCTAAATCAAACAACGCATTAAAGAATCTAACACAACCGACATGTCAAAGGTATCTCACTAAATCACAACAAAGCCAAGACCAAAAGATTACTTATTAGTTATTATTACCAATTTTATCTTCCGGGCCCCGTCACTGGACAAGCTAGGATCGTACCTGGTTATTAACTAATTCTGGATGCCAGGCCCCACCACAATCCGGGATCAACATCCCCATATCTCAAATCCGGGATCAACAACCCGATATCTCAAATCCGGGGTCAACACCCCAATATCACAAATCCGGGATCAACATCCCAATATCACAAATCCGAGGTCAACACCCCAACCAACAAACCCTTTGGCAAGACACCACAGAACTAGTCTCTAACCATCTAGTCGTACCACTACTTTTCGAGTGACAATTATATCATCTCAATTCAATTCCAATTCTCATTCCAATTTCCGTTATCCTTTTCCCAATTATCCACAATCAATAATCCAACATCATCCAAGAACCAATATCACAATCCGGTAATTACTCAACTTTTAATCATCACAGGATATT
>JAKUCV010006275.1:0-18669 GCA_028386065.3 Turnera subulata
TTGCTTCAAGTCGTGGCAGGGTACAAGGTGTTGCCTCTCCTTTGTCTAATTATCGTCATCCAGTTGTAATGTAGTTTTTTTTTTTTTTTTTTTTTTTTTTTTTTTTTTTTTTTTTTTTTTTCCAACACCTAGTCACCTTTTGTGACTGCACCTGTATATCTCTTCTTTTTCAATATAATCATCTTTCATATCAAAAAAACAAAATATCCGTGTGCAACATGGTATAAATCAATCAGCACACAAACACGTGTGTAACACGTGTAGTGGCCTAGTGAAACTTTAGTTTTCTGGCTTGAGTAAGATATATTAATCTAAAGGGTAGGCTGGCCTTGGACTTGGAGAACTTTCTAATGAAACATTAGTTTTAAGTGTTGGCAGTAGAAGACATCATAGCTAGGACGGTTGTGATGAAAGGAACTCGGGTGGCTAATTAAGGATAAACCAATCGATAAAATCTTTGGCACAAGCTAATTAAACTATATCATTGCCAATTAGTGTTGATAGAAATAGTTAAAAAAAAAAAGTCGAAAACATCAAAATTGTTTTGGTACGGTCATTGACCTATGGTGTAATACATATATTTGCAGGTTCTTGTAGAGATCCCATACATTTCTTTGTACGGTATGGTGCCATAGTGTGAGTCACGGTAGGATTTGAATGAACCAGTGCTAAATCCTTCTGGTATCTTTACTTCATGTTGGCTACAGGACAAGGATTATAAAACCTTTATGCAATTAATGACAAGTGAAAGGTAGACAAGGCATCCACCGAAAGAAGAGGCATATTAGGCAAGGAACTATCGATGTACAATTAAAAAAGATGAAGCACACACCATATCAAACAAAGGTTAGGCAATGCGAATTTAGCATAAAGATGAAGCACACACCATATCAAAAGTCAATCATAAATAGTCTTGCATACTCGGAGATTAGTGCATATACATTCACAGAAACACATTCACATCAAAAGCAAAATTCTACGAGAAATTTTAATGTTTAGTTATACCAAGTGAAAGGTAGATAAGGCATCCACCAAAAGATAGTGCTAAATTCTTTTGGTGTCTTTTTTTCATGTTGGTTACAGGAAGACGATTATAAAAATTTTATGCAATTGATGACAAGTGAAAGGTAGATAAGGCATCCGCCAAAAGAAGAGGCATATTAGACAAGGTACTATCGGTTTTATAACAAAATGCGTACAATTAAAAAATAAGCAAGACACCATAACAAAGGTTAGGCAATGCGGATTTAACCAAGGTCAATCATATATAAATAGTCTTGCAATTTAAGCAAAAAAAAAATAAATAGTCTTGCAAACTCGGAGATTAATGCATGCATATATATTCGCAAAAATACATCCCCATAATGCTTAGTTATACCAAGATTTCTGCAACAAACAATTCCAACAAAACAAAAACACTAAGAAAAATCCATCTAATCTTCATATAAACAGACATACTTATACTTGGTAGCTAAGAATTTACATGTCCATCAAATAGATCATCTTGCACACTTGAGGTAAACACAGCCTGCCTGCAGAAAAATTTCCTCATAGTGTAAGGGAGATATATATGTGCGAAACATCTTCGAAGACGAGAGTGGCATCAACTATTCATTAATAAGAGGAGGAGAAAGACAACGTACCCAATCAAATCCGCTTCTACGGACCGATAATCTTCAACCTTTTCAACCTTTCAAAATCACCTTTAGTTGGACCGATGACCTCCAACCTTTTAAGAGCTTCTTCAGACTCCAATCCATCCAATCCACATACTGGACAGTCAAAAAGGTAATCTACAACATAAAAGATTAGGCGGTTCATTAGCCACCCAGAAAAGTTGAGATCAAATTAAATTAAACACAGAACAACCAAGAAAATACTTATGATCATTGTCTTTTACAAAGGACTAACTAGGTGCAAATAAGATAGGAACCTGAACTTCAGACGAGAATCATATTTGAGGAAGGAAATTACAATTAGTGTGATCAGAACACCATCCTAAGGAAACAAACAATGTCCAGCCCCAAAATCTCAAAAACAAGGCTACACAGTTTGGATCGAATCTAAGTTTCAGGCCAGATGAGGAGGCAGTTATGCAGGGGTCATGAATTGGTGGACAGGGTTGAGTTATAAAAAATCAAAACAAGACAAATTAATGTTGTATTAGAAGAATGGCCGCCATTACTATGTTGCAAATGTGGAAAGCAATGTATAAATTCCTATTTCAGCAACAGAAGATAGATCCATACAAGACTCTAGACACCATTAGAAGCATGAGATGTAGCTAAAACTTATACCAAAAGCTTTGATATAAGTATCAAAGCAAAAAAAAAAAGCATTCAACATTAATGAATAAGATTAATGTACCAATCCAGCCGGTGGTGGGATCAAGTTTGAAACGAGGATCCTCAAGCAGTGGAGAATCACAAGTGAAAACTCTGCTGACATGCTGTTTGAAGCCTTTAAAAAAGGTTGTACGGTGGAATTGGGCATAAACAGTTGTGGACCTGGGTGTTGGGTCGTAGATCGTCGCTTTGAACTGCATGTGGGAGACACGACCAACACAGACCATACGTTCGCGACCCATAACCATCTCAGTAAGTTCTAGCCGAGCACCCTCCTTGTTCTTGTAATATTCAATAGCCAATTGTGCAGGCTCTCCAGCCAGCCAGGCTAAATAAAACGGGTAGCGCTCAATTGCTCTCCTGTCAGGAGAGAACAATTAGAAAACCAACAACAGCAGCTGCAGTTAAAGGAATATAGAAAAGACCTGAATTTAATTTACTTTTTTCTTCGTTCATCAACCTCAGCGACGATGGCCTCGAATTCTTCTTTCGTTTGATGAAGCCTTCAATTGGAAAGAGACATCAAAAAATCAGAATCAATATTGCTAATTATAAAAAGCACAAATATGATCAAACACATAGAATCAATATTGCTAATCATAAAAAGCACAAATATGATAAACTACATAACATACAGTTTTTCCCGCAATAACTTGGCAGGTCTACTGAGAGTGGGAGCTCTTCTCCGGCGGGACGCTGGTCGTGGCGCGGGTTTAGAGACTTGGTGCTTCCGGGCTCTCAAAGCATACCCTGGCGGTGGCGGCGCAGGTTGAGAGGACAGGGATCTCAAACCATACGGGCATGGGTTGGTAGTAGGGATAGTAGGGTTAGGGTTTGATTCTACCATCTCGGGTGCCCCTCCTTCCTTGTTGCAGCAGCCCTTGCCCGATCTTCTACCTCCTCGACCCATTTAGTTTTCTATCGCTTTTTTTCTTCTTGTTTTCTCTCGATTCTTTCGGTTCCATACCAAAGAAAGTAAAGAGAGGAAGAAGATGGTGTGATATATATATATATATGCGTCTGCCTGCTAGGGTTTCTCTTGTCTGCCTCGCTTTTGCTAGGGTTACTCTCAATTTGGGTCACGGGCCCAAAATTTTTGGCGGGACTTGAGTTGCAAACGAGAATCATAAGCATTGTACCACCAGCCTATTATTTTTCTGTTGTCCCTGCAGTAACAAAGTACAATAATGCTAGTTACTAAGATTTTTTTACTAAGAAAGTCTTATAAATATACGTGGCATGCCTAGATTGCAGTGGCGAAGCTAGACCAAATTTCAAGGGGAGGCCAAAACACAAAGTATAGTTTATAAAGAAAATAATATTTTATTAAAAAAATCAATATCCAATAATGTCAAAGAACAATTTATTATTTCAGCTGCAATCGGGGTCTTTGTGAAATCAAAATCATCAATAATTCAACTTATGCTAAACTTCATTGCAAATAAGTTAACAGTCACGAGGATGTAGGAGTTTGTGAAGTTTCAAGAGTTAGCATTGTAGATTGTTCTCCTTCTCCATGACTTTTTTTTTTGAAAAATGAATCAATTATCTTTGATTTACCCATGTGTAAAATTTAAAACCTAAAATCAAATTTTATAATTAATCTATTGATTTATTCTGATTCAAAGAAATAAATAAATAATACAATAATCTCTTAAATACAAGAATATCTATATTTTTTATACTTAATTAAAATACAATAAAATCTTGACCTATTAATTTTTCATGATCTCTTTCCTTATTAATTTTTTTCCTCCTTCCTTTATCGAATTTCTCTTCATTTTTTTCTTGATTTTTTTATACTAGTCGCACGACATGCTTAAGATGCATATGAAACTCTTTAATTTGAGGAGACTAAAAATTAGGGGTTGAAAATTATAATAAGAAAATTATATCAAAGAATCTTAGAGTAAGAACAACCCTAAATAATTGCTACTGACATTAGAAGGAAAATTCGGCTCACCAATTATAGAAACACAGAAGTGATTTGGGAATTGGATACATCAAATGATGTTCCTGGTTCTATTATTATAGTACTGTACATAGTATTACAATAGGACTCAAAGTCTCAGTATGATAAGTGTTACAATACTATAAGATACAAGCACACAGCTGTTACGACTATCCTGATCTTTACTAGAAGAACTTCAATATTATCACAATACTAACATTATCTCTAACACCAATTCTTTTGGTTCTAGGACAGAATTTCTTGATTTGTAACATGTTATAAATTAAAAAAAATTGGAATGTCTATTATACTTGCCAATTTCAATTAATTTGACGTAGACATTTAGTTGTGCACATGAACAATAGATTATATCAGTTCAATTTAATCTGTTAAAATATTAGTGCATTTGATTGGAATAATAAATAAATAAATGATGGAGAGAATTTTGTAAAAGAAAGGAGGTAGGAAGACATTTTAGAAAGGAAAGAGATCATGAAAATTAATAGGTCAAGATTTTTGTGATTGAAAAAACTCTAATTTTAGAAATAATAAATAAAAATAAAGATGATGTGGAGACCTAATAAAATCATTGTAAAAACAAGGTAAGAAATGAAGGGATAAATTGGTTTAGATTGGGGTTTTGACTTTGGAACTACAAATGGAAAGAAAAAGAACCAGCAAAAATACTAGCAAGGATTGAAATCTTGACACTGACACGGAAGCCTTTTCAAACACATTGAAGTATGATTGATTACTTGTGCAACACATTGAAGTATGATTGATTACTTGTGCAAGAAGTAATAAGTAAAGCAACACCCTCTTTATTTTTTGGTTATTTGCAGACAATGAAGTCATACTATTAATGCATTCTCACAATCCACACCCAAGATTATTGCTCCGTTAATTAAAGCGATCTGATGACTTTTGATCAATAGACAAAATCCCAACCTGGACAGAGCGATTTGAAAGAGCAGAGATTGGAGATTGATTCAATTCAACAGCTTTGGACAGAGACAGCCGGGTGTGAGCAACTCTCGTACTCTATTTACTGGATCGTGCGCGATTTGATCTCTCTCCCATTTTCCGAGTCGAGCTATCACCCCGATTGGAATAGATATAGACTGCCCTCTACCCCCTACTCTAATCTGCTTTCCCTGTGTTTCCTAGTCTATAGGTCCAATCTCATCTGCTAGCGCTTCTTCTTTGCGGAGACATTTTTTTTTCTTTTAATTCTTCCTGGGCTTGCAAGTGACTTACTGATGGGTGCTTTTGATGACATAAAAAAATGACAAAAAGAAGAAGACATTGAAAGAACGGCTATCAGGAGTATTTCTCCTTGATCACTATGTAGTATATTTATAGATAACAGAATACATAATAACGTACATCTCTATAATGATAACCTTATACAATATTAGAATAACCAAGATTCTATACAAATAATCACTAACTAACAGTACTTGAAAATCCCCCACAATTTGAGCTGGGCCGAGAAACCATGCTCAATTTGGCTCGTTGTGCTTGAAAATCACGAACACCCAAGGATTTGGTGAAGATATCTACTTGCTGTTTAGTATGATCAATATGAAGAACAGAAATCAAGCCCCTTTTGACCTTCTCACGCAGAAAATGCAAATCTATTTACAATTTTTTGGTCCTTTGATGCCCTTTGATGCTGGATTTGGATTGTTGGCAATATGTGTAGCGGAGAGATTGTCACAATGAACTGGAATAGGAAGCTTGGGAAGAATGCGAAGATCATTAAGCAACGATTGAAACCATCAAAGTTCCGCAACAGTACTTGCCAAGGCGCGATATTCTGATTCAGCACCACTTCGCGAAACAGTGTGTTGTTTGCGAGCAGTCTAAGTGATAAGGTTGGAACCCAAATAAATACAAATACAATAGCCTATAGTCGATCGTCTTGTGTCTAAACACCCAGCCCAATCCGAATCACTTGGCAGATCACTGATCTACCCAGGGACTTAATAATCCAGAAGGATCACACATCCACCCACTGACTTAATAATCCAGGAGGACTAACACCGACCCATTTCATCATAGGTCTGTCACAACAGCTAACCAAACCACATCAACTAGTCGTGGATCCACACAATAGCCAATCCATTCACCTATAGGCCCACGATTTTGATTTTGGTACAAATAGTTGCCCCCTTCAGCCCTTTAATGGAAGGCGACTGAACATGGAAGGGCTGTTTGCTTGGTGTATCTACCAAAATCGTGGATATGGAAGCATAAGCACTACCGTCCTTGGTCTCCAAAGACCCTTGGCTGACTAGGCCGGACTAAATCCCACCACGTGGGCAATCTCCCTTTCCAATAATCAAACCACCAAAGAGCGATCTATGTCCCCCAACAATTACATGTAGCTCAAAAAGACAAAACACCAAAGGGCGACCTCTGTCCATAGGTAATCCAAAGAACATACCCCCAAAGGGGCAGTCTCTCATCCCTTTAGGACTTGACCACTAAAACGGTTGCTAAGAACAATCCGCCAAGAAAGCCAAGAAAACCTCCCCACAGCGATCACTAAACTGCCAATAACAATTGTCAATGTTAACCGGCCAAGAAAAACAACCCCAAAGATCGCTAGGATCCATCCTCCAAAAGAACCTCGATCCTCCAACAATCGAGGGGAATCGTCTGCAATTCCAATCACGAACAGAATTCAAATGGATTGACATATTCGCCAACTCCACGCAATATTTCCTTCTCTAGAGCTCGGTTAGACCAGGAATGATGGCAGCAAAGTCTGTCCTTTCTCTTTTACAATGACCGGTGTAGCAGTGTTTTTATTTTGCAAAGCATATGCCGTCGCTCTTCCTTTTGGACAATGATTGATGTCTAACGAGCTTTTTTATTTTACCGAAGTCTTTTCTTTTATTTCACCATAGTCGCCAGTCAATACCAATGATCCTCCTTATTGCTGCTTTTTAACCGATATCAACAACCATCGGTCTTCCTATTGCATTGTTGCGACCAAGTTTAATGGTCATTGCATCCTTCTAGAACGATGGCACAGATAGTTCTCCTCTGTGAAGCAACCAAATTCCATTCGACCATTGTATGACCAAACTCTTTAATAACCAAATATTTTGGAACAATCACAAAGATGAACCAAGTAATAGAAGTCACAAGGATCCATCCTCCATGACGATCAATGGTCATGGTCTCCATCATTTTATTAAGAGACAAACTGCCATCATTTTATTAAGAGACAAACTGCCACCCTGCTCGAATGATCATCATCATCCACCTTTTAATTCCAACAGCCATCACTTCTTGTAGAAGCAATCTCCTGAGCGACAAAAAATTCGACAAAGGCCAGTGGTGAACGATGCTTGTAAATGAATCGTTCTAAATTTGTAATGATCGAAAACAAATGAGAAAATTTTTAAAACTATGATCGACGACAAGACGGTCTTCCTCTTCTATTTCCATGCTCTAACAGTCGATGCAAACTCAAAAATTGAACCAGGCGATCACCAAGCTAAAATTACAATTGGCAACTCAAAAACGAACCACTATGCAACACAAACCTCCTCAATTGATTTTATTCAAAATCCACCAAGTCATGATGGCCACCAAGAAAAGAAATGATTTTGACATTTAGAAATAAAGGGCCTAATTCATACCCTTTTTTTTTTTTTATGCTAACGAATGCTTTATTGATAAAACTACATATTTACAAGAGACCCTGCATTGACACAACATGCAGGTAAGAGTGCTCTAAATTTACAGTAGACCCAAGATAACACACACGTAATCACCCAAATTCAGCAGAATTACTAGAAATCCATGCTAAGGCGGTTCCAGCAACTTAAATTTGCGCCTCGAGTTCCTCTCGAGCCATAACGTCCAAAGTGTGGCGATCCCCACAACAAACCACCAGGATCTGCTGCAACTTACTGGTGTCAGGAACGTCCACTGTAACTTGCTGTCAGGAACGTCCCTAATTCATACCTTGATCACTAGAAAACAATTCTACTCCAAGCCACCCAAACCATCAATACCAATAATAGAATAAAAATTTTGCGACTGTTAGGAGGATGAGAATGAGAGGGTATTCGACCTTCACCTTGTAATTTTAACTTTTATTCGCATGGAGAAGGTCTTCTTGCAATCAGAAAAGACCAAGATTGGTCTTCCTCATCATTGGTTGACGCAGCCTCACTCCTATAAATCTGGTCTTCTATTTTATCTTTCAAGCATGGAACATCTGCCACATCTTCCTCTTCTTTAAGCTCCACAAGGTTGATCACTGACCTCGCATTGAAGAAGATAGGCAGCATAAAATTCTTGTTCTTGCTCCAGGACTATAATGCAAAGGTGTCAGATTTTGGACTAGCAACCGATGGTCCAGAAGGAGATGACTCCCACATTTCAACTTGTGTCATGGGCACAGAAGGCTATGCTGCTCCAGAATACATAATGACAGGTAATACCCGTTAACATTTTCTTAGTCACAACTCAATACTAGTACGTGTTCATTAATTAATTATTAACCTTAATGGTTATTTTCTAATGTTCAGGTCACTTGACAACCATGAGCGATGTGTTCAGTTTTGGAGTGGTGCTTTTGGAGCTACTCACAGGCAGGCGGTCGGTTGACAAGAATCGTCCAAGCAGAGAGCAGAACCTGGTAAAGTGGGCCAGACCTCTATTGAGAGATCCCCATAGGCTTGACCAGATCATGGACCCTAGACTTGAAGGTCAATATTCAACGGAAGGTGCAAGGAAGGCGGCTGCACTGGCTCACCAGTGCCTGAGCCACCAGGCAAAGTCCAGGCCAAGCATGACCGCCGTGGTCAAGACCTTAGAGCCTCTCCTGGAGTTGAATGACATTATACGACCCTTTGTGTACATTGTCCCAAACACTGAAGCCAAAGATCAAACCCGTCATCATGTTCAAAATAAGGATACAACAACAGACCCACCTGATCATCATATCATCATCATGAGCACAGAAAGGATGGGAAAAAGTGTGGAGACAAAAAGGTAATGCGCTTGGAAGAGAAGAAGGGCAGCCGCAACCAGCAGCACCAAAAAGGTCGTAGAAATAGACGTCGGCTAAAAGCATTGATGAGGTCTGGAGCTGTCTATTCTGACACTAAGCTCTTATATGAGTCTTTAAGAACTGGTCTCTAATATAGTATCCACAACAACTAGCGGGATTGATGATTAGTGATATAGATTTAGCACAATGATCATCTAATTCTGTACTTTGTGAATATGCTTTAATTGATTTTTTCTGGTTAAAATGAGTATATGACTCCTTCTTTAGTCCTTATGGGTCAATCTTCAAAAACCGGTCACCAAATTTGTCAAAGGAATACTATGATTTACCTTGAATATTGGACCTCACATTTTGGAAATTAATCCATGTTCAGTAATTTTGTGCGCCGAGGTCCAATTATGTTCCCATCCCACTATGATTTTGTAAATGACAAAATCCTCAAACTCTCAGAAAACGGAGACTGCCATCCATATATACTGGTCATATTGACATTTCTAGCCACACATTTTCATAACTAATAATAATTCCAAATTTATTGCCAAAATTACAAGTGGAAGAGCGAATATCATCACCTAACAGAAAAGGCTGCATTTCTTGTTCACTAAAGAAAAATAGACAGTCTTTCCACATATATATGCTTCGTTAGTCACAAATTCATAGTTTTAACTCTTCCCTCATTAGCTGAATGCAAAAGTTGATTCTCAAGTTCAAACCACGAAATGCAATTCATTTCTCCTGCCAATACGTACACAAATCTGTGCAACATTTCCACGACTGTAGACCACAAATCTTTTAACAAGACTCGCATTTTCTGTCCTCCACCAACCCACCAAGAAAATTTTTGTTCAGATACAAAGGCACCACATACGCCCTCTCCCCAATTATGAATATTGAATCCCTGCTTTGAAGTTGGGCAGTACATTTAAGAATAGCGACTGCCTTACCTCTTTAAATGTCTCGTTGGAAGCAATTTATTCATGTGAAAGTGGGAATGACACAGTTCACTACCAAAGAACAATGAGTGCATGATAAGCAATTTATTCATGCTTATTTGTTTGACTTAGAACATGAGAATGGACACTTAAAAGAGTTGAAACCTCAGAAACCTAATGTAATGTAAGTATGACCCCATCTGATTTGAGAAAGAAGGCCCCAGGCGAACTTTGGTCTGAAGTTGATTTAAAGGTACAGAGACACCAGGAGACAGTTTATATTCACTAATAGGTACAGCAACTCTTGAGCAAATTTTACCATGTGGATGTGAGAAAGTTAATGTTCAAAGGCATGTGTGGTGGCTAGAGCAGAGACACGTTGTAACAATCATTCAGAAAAAAGAGCAGCCATCAATAAGATTTAATTCGATTATAACACAGATATACAAGTTTTAGGACAGTTAAAGAGGGCATTTAGTCAAACAAACTTGATCAACAGTACATACGAGTTCTTCACAACTTTACTTCTGATCAAAATTGATAAAATCACAAGCGCAAACAAAATAAGAAAATCATTCTCATGATTTTACATGGTTCTGAGCACGAGAACTTGCAAGGCCATACCTCAAAGGCTCAATTTTCTATTTTCCAATACAGATGCTTGAGTTTCCTTGAGAAGGCAACGCTCCATCTTACATAATAGTAGTGTCAATTCCTGGGATTTCACAACATCCTGTACCCCACAATCCATGATGTTTTCCACAACTGAAGCTCCAGCGGCAGCTTCTCAGTGTGATGACCAAAGGGGTGCGTTCATTAGTTATTGCAATATGAGTTGAGCCGCTTCACAAAGTTTGATCCACAAGTCAACCCAGTAAGTCATCCCATCTCAAAAGCATTCCGTCAAAACAAATGCTTTAGTTCCACCGAACTGCTCTTGACACCTTCAATATTAATATTCAGATAAGTATCTCAATCAAGTGAAGATTTCTTTCGCCTCCTCCTGTTCTTCTTTACATGGCTTATGCTTGCATAACTCTCATTGTCTTGATCTTGAATCCAGTGCTTGTGGTACTTATCGTCATAGGGAACGACCTTCCCGTCAATATATGGTTCTCCTGCTAGAAAATATGAACACCTTTAGCAGACATAAGACTTTTATTAAGCAAAGGAACATTACCACAATAAAGTATCTTAGAAATTCAAATGCTGCAAGAAATATGAACGGATCACCTAGTATCAAAAAAATAAAATAAAAGGATCACAATCTCATCCTTGCAACTACAGAGATGCTCTTATAAACAACTATAAACCAGGGGAAGAGGAAAAACTGTTGTCCCGACAGTTTGCGTGGCACCTCTAAAAATAATCGCAAGTGACAAGATTGACAAGAAATATTACTGCTTGCGATTAAGGGGATCAGAAAGACAACTGCCTAAATTCACCAAAACCAACACATTGGCATGGATTTACTTGACTGTATCAAATTGGAAAGTATTGGTTCTTCCTTCAAGTATGCTCTTCCATATCAAATGGTGATTACAAGAAAGAAGACTAGTTTGGATTCTTTGTGTCAGAAACACATAAAACCAATTGGATGTGATAGAAGAGTGCTAAAGATTGAGTAAGCATCCCTTTGAACTTCCATGTACAAGTATGAAGCAATCCAGAAAATGAATAGGAAATTAATCTCTTCGATATTTTGTGTTCTTCTGACCTATCGGATGGAAGCAAGAAAATCATAGTAGATTGTCTTAATCATAATAATATCGCTGATTATTTGGAAATCCCACTAGTTTGACGTCAAACAGCCCCCATAGACACATTTTTTGAAGCTTGGCTCACATCACAGAAAATGAATCCAGTACCCCTGGTCACAGTCAAAATCATGCGGCCAACTCTACTGATGACAACTATGAAGATAATAACAGGTCAATCTCCACTATCAGATACCTTTTGGAAAAATTGTGAGGCATATGAAAGCATCGATTGCCTGAATCGTAGTTATTCAGAATAGGTAATTGAATGAGTCTATAATTCGCTTCTACTTGAAACAGCCCACCGGAAAACAGGTTCACATGTATATGCATTAGCCAGTAACATCAAGCAGGAATAAAAATTTTCAGTATCCCACACAAAAGGGAAAAAGGAAAAAGAAGCCATGGAAATGCAACAGAAAATTTCAAAAAGAAACCAAGCAGTACCAACAGATGCACTTGAAGAAGAGGCAGGAGAACCCATCTTACATCGGGCAGTGCTGCAACTAGAGAACTTTATGTTAATTACACACTTAAAAGTCCCAAAAATAATCACCAGAGTTCAGGGCAAAACTCGAAATGGTAGTACTAGATGACATTACATTTGATCTTGCACGTCAAATCTTCAGTGACTTTGCAGCCAAATGCGTAGTAATACTTGGTGGAAACAGAGTAAATGGCCTTCTTCGCCTCCTCTTCACTGCACATCACAAAACCAAACTCCCAAAACATAATGCATGGACATAAAATCATTACATTACGCATTTAATGACTCTACCCCTTCAGGTTGGCCGAGTTAACCCGGTCAAAATCGATACTTTAAAAGAAGCTGAGAACAAAAGACGAAGGCTTTCCATTCATTACCTGCCCAAGGCCATCGCTAGGGTCTTGATGTAGCCATCAACGATCTCACCTCGAGGTGGGTATCCCCTTGGAGGCTGCATAATCACAACCCAGTGCTCATAGTCACACCCCTGTAGCAAACTCGGGAGGCGAGTCAACTCGGTTTGCTGAGTTTTGGGGGAGTTTTCGGTTGCCGAGTCAGGAGAGAAGTAGAGAGAATTTGGAGGCGGCGAAGAAGAGAAGCCGCAAGGAGAAGTTGACGGACGGTAACGGCGGCGGAGGGCTGCGGCCGTTAGAGTTAACGGCTTTTTAATGATGGTGTGTAGCATCTGGTTCGTTTTTGGTGATGGATCTGATTTCGGAGGTTCAAGGTGGAGAAGAGAGATGTGGAAAATTTGATGGGTAATGTATTTTGGGCTCATTTCTGTGCCATTTTAGCCATGTAACATTTGGGCTTCCCCATATGAGCCTATTGGGCCTAGGAGTTAAAGGTTAACCCAACTTGCACACTTTCTAATCTGGATTATTAGGCCTCCTATCAAAATCCAAAAGAATACAAAACTATCAAAGAAAATGGAGCGAAATAAAAAAACAGAGACTTCGTGATATAAAAAGAGTAACAAGTTTACTATAGAAGGTCAAAAATTTTATTTTAGTAGATAGTTGGTATTTTGTGAACTTCTCTTGTGAATAAAAAAGGGCGGCTCTTGGAATTGTGTTTTTTAGTATGATGTGGATACTTCTTCATAGAAAAGAACAAGGAATCTGCAACTTGCATATTAAAATGCATATTAGGTGTTGGCACCCAACAAACATTTTCTTGTCTCATTGCCTACCTTAACAAAGGCTCACATAAGCCTCATGTTATGGACAGCTGAATGACCTGCATGTCTTTTAGTATATTTTTTTTTTTCTTGATTTCAGGAAACTAGGATAAGGCTTTAATCTTCTATTTTTTTACTGATAGGAATTTATGTAATAACATTAAAATTGGTGCAAGGGTATTTTAAGCAGCAAGACATATTAAAGTATGTAGAATTAGTAAAGGGTGCGCGTGGTGGCGCGTGATTTTCTCTCAACTAGTCATAGGCATTTTTTTTTGTTTTCTTTTGCTCTTTTTCTCAAACACTTGGTGGGCACCGGAGGATGTCAACGGGGGACCCTCCTCCCCAATGGAGGAGGATAACGGAGCTAAGAGTGACGATGACCAGCTTGGTAACAGTCACAAGAAGGTTCATTTGGGCTCTGGTTTGAGTGGAAGGGGTGGTATAGATGCGAATGGTTTAGGTGTTGGGGTGGACGAGACTGAGGCTACGAAAAGGAAGATATCCTTTAAGGAGTTGCTGCTCGGTCCATCATTGCCAGAGATGGGTATGGAGGATCAACCAGCGGGGGCTGAGTATGATGAGTATGATTATGTGGTCTCAGACTCTGATGATGAGCTGGAGGATCTGGAGTGTCCATCAGTCCATTTCTCGGCGGAGGAGAAGAAGCGTATGTATAGGCGATGGAGGTATGCTTTGATTGTGAATGTACTGGGTAAGCGAGTGGGCTACCGCTTTCTTCAGAACCGATTGAACTCTGTGTGGCATACCCAACGCCCATACACTCTCGCGACAATGGGTAATGACTTTTTCCTGATGAACTTTGCTAGTGTGGGTGATTATAATTCTATCTTAGCTGGGGGACCTTGGACTGTGGCGGATCACTACCTCTCGGAGAGAAGATGGCACCCGGGCTTTGATCCGTTTGAAGCTTCGATTGAGAGGGTGGCAGTCTGGGTTCATATACCATATCCTGGTATGGAATACTATGAAGATAAGGCATTATTTCGCATTGGGAACAAGCTTGGGCGCACTCTGAGAATTGATAGAGCTACTTTGGCCGGGGAGAGGGCTGAGTTTGCAAAGATTTGTGTTGAGGTTGATCTGTCTAAACCACTTGTGGCCAAATTCTGAACTGGAAGGAGGATTTGGAGGGTGAAGTATGAGGGACTGCACTTGATTTGTTTTGGTTGTGGTCTTTATGGCCATAAGCAAGAAGAATGTCCTAATGCGAAGCCTTCCGAGGATGAAGTTCAGGGTGTGAGTGTGGAGCCACAATCGGCTAAGCCATCCTATTATCAAGGGGCGTCTATTCCTCTTGAAAGACCTGAGGTGTTGGAATCCCGTGGACAGTGGATGTTGGTGTAGAAGAAAGCTCATAATAGGAGGGATCCAAACTTGGGTCAAAAGCCGGTTGTGGGGAAACCTGTGGAGCAAGGTAGGTCACGCTTTAATGTGCTTTCTAGGCTAGAGGAGGACAATGGGAGAGCCTTGGGGGATAATTCTGTGACTTGAAACCTTCCTAAAGGTAAAGAGAAAATGGTGGGTGACAAAATGGTGCGATCTGAGCAAGGCAGAAAGCTCTCTGTAGGTCTGAATATTGTTAAGAAGGTTGCACCAGAAAAGGCTAAACGTGTTGTGGAGGCTGATGTTTCAGTGGGTCTAAAGGTGATTGAGGGTAGTAAAGTGGTTGATATCGACAATGGAAAGGCTATCTTACTAAAGGAGAGGCCAAAGAACCCGCTGAAGGACATTACTAATACAAAGAAAGGGGTTCAGAATAATAATTCTCAACAACCAAGGCTATGCGAAATGTCTAATTCTGCTAATGGAGAGGTGTTGTTAGGAAGCTAGCAGCAGAATGGCACTCAGAGCATGGACTTGGTGGCTGTGATTAAAGAAAAGCCACCTGATTCTGTTGCAATTCTTGGTGGATCAGGTGGAAATCGTCATATTATGGATTGTGTCCTTCCTGGTGAGGAGTATGATGAAGGAGATCAGGTATCCCCCTCTTCTAGTGCTTTTGACCTTTGTGTTGATTGAGCTCTCTTTCTTTCTGTCTTTATGATGATAGCCAATGTTTTGTATTGGGACTGTCGGGGGGCTAAGAGTAGAAGACTCCAAGGCATTTTGAATGATCTTATGAGGATTCATAACCCTGATTTGATTGTGATTGTTGAACCTAAAATTAGTGGTGAAGTTGCTGATAGAGTAGTTAGGAGGATGAGATTATAGTGGATTGCTCGTGTGGAGGCTAGTGGTTTTTCTGGTGGTCTGTGGATTCTTAGTAGGAGGCAGATTGTGGAATTTACCGTTTTGGAAGTTAATTCATAGTTTATCCATGGTCGAATTTCTGAGAGGGATGGTACTAACTGGTGTTTAACTGTTGTGTATGTTAATCCTTCTTTGGATCTTAAAATACAGTTTTGGACAGACTTGTTTCGGTTAAGTGGTGATATTGAAGAACCCTGGGCTGTTTTGGGAGATTTTAATGATGTTCTTGTTAGTGTAATATGCCCAAAAGCCAATCATGGATGATTATTTGTTGTCATGTATACACATTAAGGTTATTCCAATAAGTATCGTTTATGAGATAAACGCTTGCACATACTTATAACCCTAGAATATTTCATATTCTTAAATGTCCCTAGTCGATTATTATTACGGATGGGTTGTAATAATAAATTAAGACTAGNAGAACCGTTGATTCGAGCAGTTGGTTGAACCGTGGTTGGACCATGGTTGGACCGGGTGTGGTTGGACCATGGTTGAACCAGGGTCGTTTTGGGACAATAATTAGCTGAATTATTGACCAGAGATCAGACCTTATGGTGTGTGTTGTGCTGGAAAGTTTAGTGGAGGCATTATCATGTCTTGACATGATTAAGTGGGAGATGGGGCCAAGATGTTGGCCATTACTTCCACTAACCTATGTCTTCATTTGATGGGGATGATATGATTATGCTCTTCCTCTCTTGGTGTTCTCTGAACGTTTTTTAGTCTTGAGAGCCTTGAGAAAAACACTCACCTTCAGCTTCTTCATCCTTTGTGAAAGAAAGAAGAACACAAACACCACAAACACAAGCATCCGCTTCTTGTTGCTAGCACATCAGTTCGGGTGAGCTCGGGATTGGATTCGTGTGACGATTCCAAGCCGGTCATGGTTCGTGTGGATACCGTAGAGGGGCGAGGCTTTTGTCTGGCTCTAGCTGATTCTGTTCTACAGTTGGGTGAAAGACCTCGACCGAACAAGGTATGTAAATTTTGTTATACGGTTTATGCATGCTTCACTTGGTTCTTGGTCTGTTTCCCTTGCTTCCGCTGCTTGTTGTGCTTGGCATATGAATGTCATATAGCATAGGGAAATTTACAGTGGTAGTGGAGCCTTCTTGTGAAGCTCTAAACCGTATAGGTGATGCATATGTGATATGATCATCTTAGCATGTGTAGGAATCATTTTGTGTATGAGATATGCTGAGTGATTTTGAACATGATGTGTTTGTGTATTGTCAAAAGATATGCTGAGTTTGTTTTGGTGTATGAAGTTAGCCATACAAATATATGCATATGTTTGATATGTTTTAGTAGATGTACATGATATGTTCTATGTGATAAAGCATGGTCATGTCATATTGTCTTCAATTGTGTATATTTGATGCATAAGTTGTTGAGGTTGATTTGTCAAAAGAGTTTTGACAACAAGCACTTGATTGGTATGAGATATCAATCAAGGTGTTCTTGGCAGTAAGTCGAAAGAGTTCGACTAGGAAAAACCGAGTGTCGGTTTGTGTATTGAATGATTGTCGTTCTAGTACAGCAGGGGCTCAACATCGATTTTGGTAAGACTAACATCGATGTTCACATGGTGATTTGCCTTGGCCGAGCCCATTAAACATCGATGTTGTAAAGTACAACATCGATGTTCTAAGAAGGCTGGTTTTGGCAGAATCAAAATAACATCGATGTTGTGTGACCAACATCGATGTTCTCATGCGAAACTCTCACAACATCGATGTTTAAAAGTTAAACATCGATGTTATTTGAGCTCGGCCAAATTGGTTTGAGTTCCAGAGCTCCAACAACATCGATGTGTGAGTGTCAACATCGATGTTCTTGAGTTCAGAACCCAAACATCGATGTTTAAACATCGATGTTATAATGCTACTGCCAAGATATTGAACTTTTAAGTACTCAAAATATCGATGTTTTAGTGTTCAACATCGATGTTTTTGAGCTACTGCCAAATGGTTTGGAGTTCAAGTACTCAAACATCGATGTTTAAGTGTTAACATCGATGTCTTATGCATTCGGCAACCTCCAACATCGATGTTTTATGTTCAACATCGATGTTTTGAGGGTTCGGCAACCTTCAACATCAATGTTTGAGTGTCAACATCGATGTTTTGCAGATTCGCAAACTCCAAACATCGATGTTTAAGGGTTCAACATCGATGTTGTGGCACCCAGCAGCTTCAACTGCAAATTCGGGGCAGAAGGAGGCCGAACTGGTGTCTGACCTGAACAGAAAAGTTGTAGCCCTACTTCTTAGCTTTCCAGGGACACCAAGTTTGGACAAATCTAAGATCTACAGCTCTGGATATGGTCGAAATACTAAGTGTTGCCAAGTAGTTAAGAGAATCAGATTCTCAAAAACATTGATGTACAAGTTAGACATCGATATTCACATGTATTTGGTATCCAAACTTACATGACATCAATGTATGATTTATCAAGAACAAGCATTTGATGTGTTGTAATTATATGTTGATGAACAATATTAAGTTCTTAGTTGCCTTCCATGATAAGCACTCATCAAGCCTAAGATCAACACTTGGTAGGTTTTGCCCTCGCAAAGGTGCCAATGTTTATCCTAGGAAGGTGCGAGTGGATAATTGTAATATCTCGACTGCTTATTGTGGGTATGGACTTAACTAGGTTATCTTAATAGGATTAAGGACCTAGAGGCAAGGGTTGAGCAA
>JAKUCV010006276.1:3965-80513 GCA_028386065.3 Turnera subulata
TTTTTCTTCAGGTAAAGCCGATTTGTCAGCGATTTAACAGAATACTTGTCCTCCAATTTTTTCCATGCTTCTTTCGCAGATACTGATGACTCAATCTCGCGAAGCACTCTATCGGTGACAGACATGAAAATCGCACCCAAAGCCTTTTCCTTCTGTTCCTCCTTCACCGTATCTGTTGTACCCGCAGGAAAATTCTCATCCACTGCCTTCCACAATCCTTGCAATACCAGAGAAGATCTCATTCTAATCTTCCAAAGACTAAAACTAGATCCTCCATCAAACTTCTCTATCTCATACTTTCCTGAAGAAGATGATGAACTTGACATCATCACAACCTAGATTGTGAACCCAAAATAACCCCTGAGCTCCGCTACCAATTGTTAGGAGATCGTGGTTATTTCTCACAATCAATCAAGCACTCAACGAGAAAGAAAAGAAATAGACACAAGGATTTAACGAGGTTCGGCCATTGATGCCTACGTCCTCGGACAAGAACAGAGAGAGATTCTCCACTATGATGAATGATAGTACAATACAGAACCTGTTTACATTCTCTGTATGTAAACCTGCACTTTCGGCAACTTAACAGTTGGGCCCTAACTAATAACAAGTCTACAAGCCCAAACTATAAACTAGGTCCACTAGAATTCAAGGCAACAAAAAAACAACAAAATCGTGTTGAGAACTGGGAGTCGCCCGAAAACCGGGGAGACAATACGCGAGGCCCAAGTGAGTTCCATGCGCGTGACTAGAACACCACTCTGTAACCCAAAACCTCAAGGTATTGGGTACATGGGTCCACTTCACTTATATGTTATTCACTTGGCCTCTTTCTCTCCGATGTGGGATTCACCACTCACACTTATATTCCAACAATCTCCCCCTCAAGTGTGAGACTCTTCCATATCGGACATCATCGGGCCTACTCCCCCTTCAACGGAAATATTTCGGAAACTTTTCGCAACATCACCAAGAGCCCACTCTACCATCAAGCCCGTTCCAGGAGCACGCGTCTACCTATGCTCCAAGAGCTCATTCCATCGGGAGCCACGACTTATAACTTCACTTAGGCCGGGGAAGCAAAGCCACTTAGAAGCATGCGCCTGCCGAAACCACTCTTATCCGGAGCCACGCCTTACAACTCCAACACGAGCTTGGTCCAAGAGCCCAACCGCTCTTCGTTCCACATGGGGGCAGCAACCACGGGAACATCACCATGTCGCAAACCATTCCGTCCCAGCCGAACCATCGGCTCCGCTACCACGTGTTGAGAACCGGGAGTCACCCGAAAACTGGGGAGACAATACGCGAGTCCCAAGTGAGTTCCATACGGGTGACCAGGACACCACTCTGTAACCCAAAACCTCAAGGTATTGGGTACATGGGTCCACTTCACTTATATGTTATTCACTTGGCCTCTTTCTCTCCGATGTGGGATTCACCATTCACACTAATATTCCAACAGGATCGTTACTCAACTAGTTATACAAAGGTGAACTTTGTGTTGGCCCAATCAGATTTACACTTTGCACCTAGACTATCATTTTTTTTTTTTCTGGTGTTAGAGTTCAAGATTATTCGGGAAGTGGCGTTGTAGAATCTCAATAGTTTTAACTCTAGATATAGCATAAAATAGAGGGATATACTCCACCATACATATATGGCAGGATAAATTATTCCAATCTTGAAATTAATCATCAACGCCAAGTTCATGAGATTCTACAACCACACAATGTGATCTCATTTGCAGACGTACTTGATCAAACCAGGGATATGAACATTCAAGAAGTAGTCTCTCCATTTGATGGTCTCTGGATCAAAGTAAAACAGATGGGTCTCTACACCATTCTCTTTGGCCGCCATTCGCAACCTCACTGTGTTCATGTCATCGAAACTGCAAACATATGGGTTACAATACGTTTTGGTGATCAGTTTTCTTTGATTGATGGCAAAGATTATATATATGATATATTATACATATACATACACTCCACGGAAGAACATGTATGGCCTGTAAAGTTCCACCAATCTGAACACAAAGTTGATTTTCCTTTTGAGATCAGTATAGACGCCATCAAAGTAGTGGCAAAATGCCGAATTTGCGAGTGCTAATCCCTATATGAGAGAAAAAAAAGATAAATGCATTAGAAAAAAATAATTTATAATGAGACAAATATATATCTTGATTTAATTTCATATATATCATATAATTATAATTTATAATAAGATGGATAAATTGATTAATCAGTTTTAATAATTCATTTCAGACCTAGATTTATACCCATGAAATGAATTCAAATTTTCTTCTTTTTTTTTTCCCTATATAGAAGACAATTCTCTTTCGTCAACCCATATTAAACATGAAATCTGATTTCATAATAAATTCGAAATCATAAATTGTCAGTGAATTGAATTCATTTCACCTCTTAATTTTGAAGCAAAATGGGTTGTTAATTAATTAGGGAATCTTAGGTTCAATTAACAAACCTGTAGCAGTAGCATGTAACGAACCATATATCTGTTGAAACTAGACATGTTATCCAAAACCTTGACCTTGCTGACCATGACAGGTTTGCCATCCTTGCCAATCCATGGTTTCATTGAGAAGTAATCAAAGGCATACTGATGAAGCTCGCCAAAGTTTACTGGGTTTCTCACTGAAGAACCCATATGATAAATTGCCTGATCTGATTGTTGTTGATTAGCATGAGCCACCATGGCCACAAGCATTGCGTTCACTACCATATCAGCTGGTATCTGCATATATATATCACTCACTCTCAATGTTTCAGGTTATCTAATTATATATGTTTGTCTTTCTATATATGAAGCCTTAAATATATAACAAATAATAAAAATATGGTTAAACTCACCACATCAACGATCCCATTAAGGTCACAAAGAAAGATTGTTAGTCTTCCTTTCGCATAAGCAACAGCTACACTATCAATTGTTCTGCAATCACAGCAATCGTTGCATTCACTACCATATGTATAAGTATAATGTAATTATTGATGCTTTATAAAATAATTAAAACGCAACATATCACATATCATACACAAAAAATTGCAAAATGTAGTTATACAAAAAAAGGGATTAGTGCTATTTTATTTATAATTTAGTGAAATAAATCTTTAGTATTGCTACTTGCTAGATATGTCTATAATTATTTTTTTTCCATTGAAAACCAATTGTGGATTATAAAAGTAATTAACAAAATAAATAAAAACCTTGCATAATTAAAGAAAAAAAGTAAATGGAGTTAAACGTAGCAAACATATACCTCATGCCTTCAACCCAACCTGGAAATGGTTCCATAAAAGTACTAGTCACAATGGTAGGGCGAATAATGACCACAGACAAATTTCCTTTCAATTGTCCCACAACCATTTCTCCCATTGCCTTTGTAAATACATATGTGTTTGGCCATCCATACATCTTTGCCCTATTCAACAATATTTTGGACAAACAAGGACAATCTTCAAAAGTCTTTTCAAGTAAAAAACATCGCCAAATTTATTAGGAATTAACGTTATAATAAATGCATTGTCTGTTGATATAATAATCTCTTCCCAAAAAAGAGGATATAGAAATTATTTCTTCTCTCAGTGTATAAAAAGCATATGAATATTGCCAAAACTAGGACAACAAAGTTGCAGACCTTTCGATTCCCAAATCTTTCATGGCATCTACGATTGATTTATCCGTGGCTCCTTCAGTTTTGAGGTCACTTATTTTCTGTTCCACAATATGCTTCTCTTCATCAATGTCCAATCCAGAAACTCCAGTAAGTGTGTCTTGAAGAATACATGGTGCCTCTCGGATCAATCCTGCCTTCTCACCACATACATATGCTGATGGAAATGAACAATGTTAGTTAATTTAATCAATTATTTAGGTAATAACTGGAATTTAATATGGCGAAGGTAGCAAGGAATGCCTTTGTATTGAAACGTTAGCAGTTTGTATTTTGAAGTAAAAAAATGAAAGTGAAGATTGTAGAAGGGTAATGAAAAATACAAAATAGACCAAGGAAATTTTGGTGGAAAGGGAAGGAATTAGGAGAATGGAAGAGAAAAGAAGGGAGCAGAAGCAAGATTATTGTAGACTATTTAATATAATATGAGATTAAAATTGCAAAATCAAGACTTTTTTTTTTTTTTTGAGAATTGGGTTCTCTTCCATTCTAGTCCATTTGGTGGGTGGGGAGACATTTTTAAGGGAATGAAGGGAAAAAAAATGTTCAATAATTATACTAACCAGTGGATACATGAACAAGAAGCTGTAGTCTGATACATTTCTTGGCAAAGCAAACCACATTCTTAGCTCCAAATGTGTTGGTACTAAGTGCAGCATCATACCTGCATTTATTTTTTAGAAAATAAATTTTGTTTATTAATTAGTTTGGATACTTACCAATAAAAAGTTGGACATTTTTTTTTTTTACCTCTCATCAAAGTTGGTTGTCGCAGCTAAATTGACGATAACGTCCAATTGGCTCCACATCTCTTGCCTCAATTTTGGTTCTTTAACTCCCAAGTCCTCACCAAGAGAGATGTCGCCAGGAACAAGCATAATCTTTTGGGAGATGAAGGAATTAAAATTTGAACCCCACTCTTCTTTCAAAACTCTAAACAAATCCTTCCCGATAATCTACAGGAACATTAATGATAATAAAGTTTCACCAAACGAAGAAAATTCCTTCAACTAGGAAAGAAAATATCCAACGAAAGTGGATGATGTCTTTTTGATTAGCTGCAAATTAATTGTTGATTAGTTTCAAATTAATAGTTTATTTTGTTTACTTTGTTAGTCTAGCTATTGTTTTAGTTGGTTGGAACAGAGTTGACTCATTAAGTGGTAAAGACTTTCCAAGATTAATTTCAATATTCAAAAGAGTTGAGCTCAAGACTTTTCTTAAAGTACCAAGTGCTGGAACCACTTAAACCAACCGTTTGTTGGTAACTATTCTATAGTTTAATTAGTTTTTCTTTAATATAAATCTGTAGTTTAGTTATTAAAACTCTGATACCGTGTTAAGATATCATCAATCGGTTTCGCACATGAATCAACAAAGATAGAAAAAGGAAGCTAAAAAGAAGTAATTTCAATTGAAAATGTTAAAGACATTTTTGGTGCATAAAATTAGATGGATAGTTATCTCCTCTAGCATATATACCTCATTTTGCAAGCGTTGAGAGGCAGACTTATCATCTGCAGCCCTTAAAAGAAGATAAATTTTCTGTATATTCGGTTGCACCCTCAGTATCTTCTCCACGAAAACTGCAATTTACATGAAAAGCATATCAAAATTATATTATGGAGTATATGGTAATTAATTATTAATTCATGGGAGAAGATGGATTAATGAAAGAAAGGAAAGCAAATGCATACTCTTTGCTAGAAACCCAGTGGCACCAGTCACCAAAATGTTCTTATCCTCAAGAAACGGAATAACACTTCCAAACTCCATTGCCACAGAAAAACAAACAAGTAAATTAAACTAAGATACTGAAAAGTAGTAATGATTTGCCAAGATGTTTCGAACAGCAAGTCAATGGACATATTTATAGGCAGCCTGCGGAAGAAGATGGCCAAGTTGTAACATGACAAACTTATTTATAACGTGTTAAAAATTTCACAAATTTGACAAATAATTTAAAATATTAATTATATAAACATATGTTACAGAAAACTTATGGATAATAGTTCAAATGATTTAAAAAAATGAAGAGAACTACTTTTGGGGCAAAGTGCTTATAGATATCTAGTGAGGTAACGATTCTTTAGAAATTTTTTGAGGTTTAGTTAGCCTAGAGAAATACAAAAATTTGAAATCTAAAGAGTTACACATTTGATAATTAAGTAAATAAAATCTTTATATAAATAAAACTTAGCATATATATATATATTAACTTCAGTAATACATCTATATTAGGCATCCCATTCCTACCTAGTTTGAAATAAAGAGAGGGGTGCTGATATGGACGTAGGGTGCTGATGGACGTATAACCAAAGCGATGTCACTATTAATAAAAAGAGGGTGATTCTCTATCAAAATGATTAGGCACAATAGGCTTCGACCAAAAAAAGAAAGAACAGACAATAAGTGGAATCATTTTTAACAACCACCGTACATTAGTCTATTACAGTTGGGATTGGGGGGAAATCACCATTAATGTTGTCAACTTGGTTGGGGGAACTAATTTGAGGAGGACAGTGACAATAAGGTAGTTGAAAAATCAAACGCTATGGAAGTGGATCGTTACTCAACTTTTATTTTTTGGTCGAAACCGGGAGGTATATTAAGAATATACTTGAGCAAGATACATGATTAGAAGTCGGTTGCTCACTCCGACTCCTATCTTTAAAAGAAAACACATGCATACAATGAGAAGCAAAGCAAAACATAAAGAACTTGGCTGCTCTAAACAAAAAAGCCAAACATAGCTAACAATAGATAATCGGACAAGACAGAAGTCTTGTTAGATGATCGGGGGATCAGCTAGGGCAAGGAGTATCCGGTGGGCGGTCGACTTCCATGCCTGATGTGGATGCTCCTGGGGAGTAGATCAAACGATGACAGTCTTCCGTAAGTGTGACTGCTGTGTGGTGCTGGTTTCTTCGGGCTCGCGAAGGGGCAGGATGGGTAAAATTGTTAGAAATTGCGGGGTAGGGAGCTAAAGGGGGAACGGAAGACACGACAGGTCCGGTGTGGGACTGGTTGTCATCGGAGGTAGACGGATAAGTACTGGTATTGGATACATCTTTGAGGGTTTGTCTTTTAGGGGTGTCTTTGGTTACAAGTTTCGAAATTTTCAAGGGTTGGGATCTCTTCATGGATTGTTTAGGGGTTCGGGAGGAAGGCTTATTTTTTGTTGTCTTGAGGGTCCCTACTCCGATGAAGTCGCTAAGTGTAGGGAGGCTGGGGGAAGGTTCAGGTTGAGACGGGTTCCCACTGGCCTTTGGTGAAGTCGTTGAAGGTTGTGTTTCTGACAGGGCAGTTGGGTTAACTTGTAGGGGCAGGGTAGGTACAGCTGGTCTCGGGCTTATGACTGGGAGTGTGTCTTCCTGGGGAGTACCATCCAAGAGATGGAACCTGTTTGATGAATTGCTGGAATGATGAGGTAACGAATGAACCAGAGGGCCGGTGAGGTGGCGCCGAGTCGGGCGTCTAGGCCGTCGTGGTGCATTCATTCATTCCCCTCTTCCTTCTCGTGCCGGTAGAGTGGGCACTCCAGATTGTGGTATTGTCTCGGCATTTTTTGGTTGCGGGGCTTCAGGACAAGCTGAGCTGCTATGATTTAGTCGCCCGCAAACATAGCATACCGGCAAACCCTCATAGCTTACCTTTAAAGGTTCGCCTTCGAGGTGCACCGTACCCTTCAAAGGTTTTGTCAAATCTAGACATACAGCAACTCTAGCGAATTTAGCCCGACTAGGATTAGAAGAGTTACCGTCAAGTCGGATTGTTCGGCCCACCATGTTGCCGAGTTGACGAAGGATTCTGGAATGCTAGCGATCGGTGGGGAAGTCGGGGAATTGGATCCACGCCACAATCGAATCAATCTGTCCAGTAGCAGCTCGGAAGTTCGGGGTCCAAGGTTGCACACTTAGCGCGCTGCCAAAGATACTCCATGGGCCGTCTGTCAGGGCATGAAGGTAGTCTTGCGTCGCCCAGAAACGAACCATATAGAAATTGTTCTCCAAATCGATGATTTTGAAAGCGCCCGTCGGTTTCCACAGGTCTTGTAGTTTGGCCTGCAAAGTCTTGAACCCAATGTATCGCCCATACAGATTAACCACAACTGCATTCTCCCATTGCTTTTCTAACCTGGCTTTGAAGGGATCGGATAAAACCAAGTTGTCCATTCCATCGGTTTGAACCACCATCAGGTCTCCTTCCTCATACTCGGCCTCTCCTTCAAGTTCCCACGGGTCGGACAAGTACAGTGGATTAGACCCGGCAAACAGGGTATCCCGATAAGTAGGCCGAGCATCCTCCATGACCTCGTCTGATCCTGTGGATGGTATGGGTTCTGGGGTCGGTTTGTTTGGTTCGACCATGCTGGTTGGACCAGGGGCAGTCCCGTTCCTAGTGATTGTTGGTGCGTGCGGGTTGAGCTCCATGGGCACAGTTCTGGTGAAGGGTCGGGGTTGCTCGGGAACTGCCTGAACTGGATGGGGAGGCCCTCTTGGGTCCGGCACCACTGCTGCCGCCGGCGACATGGCCGGACGTGGGGGCTGCTGCTAGCTTGTGAGAGTGGTCAGACCCGTGACCGTATCTCCACTGGCTGCAAGTTCAGGGGTGCGGGTAACCGGAAGCTGTGGGTCTCGTGCCGGGGAAGGTGAGTGCGAGCGGCGTCGGGAAGCTGGAAGGGGAGCTCCGGCGTCTCTGTCACGGGAGCGCGAGCGGGATCTTTGGAAGGGGCTGCCGGCAAGGTCGCGGTTCCGGACCTTGCAGGTGGCTCTGTCCACCGCTGTCTCCACGTCCTCAGAGCATGCCGGCGAGGACATGGATGCAGACGGGAGATGAGAGAGGTGGAGCACGCACGCAGAAGGAGGCGCGTGGGTCAGGGGCTTCAAGGTTGAAGACGCGTGATGAGGCGCGTAGTATTATTTCTTTGGTTTTTTATTTATGTGTCGTTCCTGATTAACATACGAACAAATCCTTTATCCATGAGACGCGCAGGGGCTTCAAGGTTGAAGACGCGCAGAAGGAGGCACGTGGGTCAGGGGCTTCAAGGTTACTCAACTAGTTATACAAAGGTGAACTTTGTGTTGGCCCAATTAGATTTACACTTTGCACCTAGACTATCATTTTTTTTTTCGGGTGTTAGAGTTCAAGATTATTCTTAGGATTTTACCTAATTTTAGGTTTTGGATTGAATTCTTTTTTTTTTCATGTCTATCTTATAGTTTTCATCTTGTATTTCTAAGCATTTATAGAATTTAAGAGTTCAGTTTCAATAATTATAATTTTAAAAATTTAGTATTTGAAGAGTTAGGATATTAAGAGTTTATGGCTTGAGTTGTATTGAATTTTAAGAGTTGGGATTTTAGAATTTAATTATTTAAGGTTTTGTATTTTTCTGTTTAACCTTTAAGATCTGGTATTAGAATTTTAAGATTAAGGATTTAAAACATATTTAATAAAAAAAATATTGGTACTTTAAATAAAATATTAAATTAATTTTCACTAAAATGGTTAAAGATCACTCCTTTCCCAGATCGAGATTGATTGAGACAATTGGATGTTTATTCTTAGCGTGGCGTTGCTAGTTTAGAATTGCCACCTTATCGCAATTACTTAGTGCACATGACGACGGATAAGGTTTATAGGTTTGGCATCTTTTGAAAAAGGCTAACCCCTCCCAAATTGGATTAGTTTAGGCTCATTAATTGAGTGTGGCTAACATTTTTCTACGTGAAAAGGAAAAAAGATTAACCACTTCATTATTCTCATAGACAAAACCACTCTTTGTACCAACACACAAAAAAAAGGATGCCATTTTACTCTATCGAGAATTGTATCAACATAAAAAAAAGGATGCCATTTTATAGTTGTAGTAGTATATTTTTCGAATTTATCTATTGCAATTTGAATTGATTTCTTTTTTAAAGTTTATCACAATTTTCCTATTTATTGATTTATTTTTTTAAGTTGATCCCAATTTTTCTATTTTTGTATTTTAAACCAGATTTCGTAGACGATGTGTCAAAGACTTTTGGTGCCAAACCAGCGAAATGAAACCCGCATGTTATATCATGTAAAGATTCAAAGTACACATAACTCAATTAATGGTTTTAAAATTTTAGGTTTTTCAATTATTTTTAATTCATTACAGAAGACAACATAAATGCTATTCTTTTTTAAAATCTTTGAAACAATCAAAATTCATATATCCACAACAAATACAGGGACTTTCTTTTCTCAATGCTAAGCTAAATGGAGGAAATTAAAATTTAAAGCCATGACACCAATACGGTTGCTACAAGAAAAGCAAATGGCATACCACTAATGTGGATCCTTAATCCTTATGCCTCTGGTCATACATAACATATGATATGACTGCATATAGAGAGTGAAGTAAAAATAGAGATACATACGCCACCAGAGGACGAATTTATTATATACCACCATCCTTAATCCTCATTTTATTTTATTTCATTTTTATTCATAAAAACGATGCACAATTTATTTATGTACATGTGATAACTGTACATATAGGCTACCCCTTCTTTCACTACAACATATATATATATATATATATACCATACATATATATGATATTATATATATAGGCTACAACATACTATAGATATGTGTATATGAAAAAAACATCAAAAGCAACTTGCAGCTCTAGTCCTTTCCAATACATATCATCACCGACCATTAGTGAATATTTTTACCAGCCCAGGGATATGAGCATTCGAGTAGTAATCTTCCCAATTGATGGCCTCTGGATCGAAGTTAAACAAATGGGCCTCTTCATCATTTTTCTCTTGGAATGCCATCCACAATTTCTCAATGTTCTTGTCATCAAAACTGCATGCACAAACTAGGCATTAATTATTTATATTTATATATATATATATATATATATATATATATATAATATAAATGATATATGCTTAACAAACATATCCATAAAAAATAGGTTTCTTGCGGAGAATTAAGGTGTACCGATAATCTACTAGGCTTTCCAGGCCAAAATTGCACCCATTCCTGATTCCTCCAAAGGGTGGCAAGGGTAAATTAAAGCTTCTTTCCAGTAGTGAACCTTTGCACTGCTTGTGTAGAACTTGCACTTTTTATTGGGGTCCTTGGAGCATTCAATAGCCTTCTCCTCGAAAACACTCATCGTATCATCCACTAACGTTTCTGGAACTCCATGATTGATCACCTAACAGCAACAGAGGCTTGATATATTAGGAGGGTAGATTGTTAGCTAGTTATGTGAGGTGACAAATATTATATCGTGGATCATTTGTATTCAACTCGAGCTTGATAATTGGTTTGATTTCTGAAAGTATAGTATCAGTTGTATATATATGTTAGACCAAAAAGAAGATAAATTTTTTAGTCAAAAAACATCATGGAGGTACGTATTATGAGAACAACATCATCATGGAACTAGCTCTTATGTTTTTTTTAGAACAACAATTTAAAGTTATACGCAATACCGAAGTGAGGAGGGAGCGCACGTCTGCATAAAATGTTTTATTATTTTTTTTGATAAGTTTCCTTTATGCTAATTTAGCTGATGCTATATGCAATGTCTTCTCCATTGGATTTTCAGTGGAAGGAGGAGGACTATGTGGTGAGGCTCAAGGCTCCTGCTCAAGATGCAGAGGTAGAGGACTTAGATCATGCCTTTGGGAATATAATCAGCAAGACCCATCTGATTGCTAAGGTATACTCTGATAAAATCTTCTCAGCCAACACTTTTAAGGGGTTATCTGCTGAGGATTTGGCAGTTGAAGGGAAAATTTAAGATTACTGACAAGAAAAATAACATTTATCTGGTGGGTTTTGACTATGAAGAAGATTGTATGAAAATTCTGGATGGTTGCCCATGGTTGGTCGGATTCACGCATGTGAATTTCAGGTGCTGGCTGCCTCATATGTCTCTGAATCAAGTACCTAGGCGGTTGTCGTATTTCTGGACAGTTGCATAATTTGCCACTCAATTTTCTAGCTAATCAAAAAATTAAACAGATATGTGATGCCTTTGCTACACCTGTTGTAGAAATTGAGCCAACGATTGAACTGTATGGGTTTTTATGGATTTGTGCGCTTGAAAATTAAATTTCTTCCTAAACGCCCCTTAGTCCCTCGGCTCCATGTCTTTGATGAATTGGGATAGAAACACTGGGTTAAGATAAAATATGAGCGGGGGAGCTTTGCTACAGGTGTGGTAGGATTACGCACACCTTACGCAAGGCAGGATGAAGGCGTGGAACTTGAGTCAGTGATGAGCGTGGGGCTTTGGATGAGGGCCAAAGAGGTAGTTGGCAAATATTACCTAGGAAAAAAACAGAACAATAGGAAGGATGCTACTGTCAAGGACAAGAGTCAAGATCGAGAGAATGAGAAAGATGAACAAGCCCAAGCAGAGGAGATTAACACTCACAAGACAGATGCGATGAACCAAGAGGCACCGGATGAACACCATCATTGCAAAACGTGTTCTATTGGGCTAATGAATGTGCTGTCCTATTGCCATCTTAGCGAACATGAATGCATTTAAAATGTCTGCATAAAATGTTTTATTGTAGAACATAATTCAATATGTCAACTTCATTAAATCTAAGCCAAAATGGCATCGATTTATTGTTTTAAAAGGGGGCTCATATATACTATATATTATGAAATTAACGCCATTCTTAATATCCATCATCATCATGAATCATTTGTGAATGTTTTTAACCACACCAGGGAAATGGGCATTCAAGAAGTAGTCTTCCCAATCGATGGCCTGTGGATCGAAATAAAACAAATGGGTCTCTTCTTCACTGTTCTTTTGGGCTGCCAATTGCAGTTTTTCAATATTCTGGTCATCAAAGCTGCATCCACAAAAGTACCGTTATACATATACAAAAAGTACCGTTATACATATACAAAGCAAATATAACAAGACGCTATTAATTCTAGAAATAATGATTGCAAGATTATTGATTTGAGTACATACATCCCACCGAAGAACAGGTATGGCTTGTAAAGTTTCATTAATCGCATCATAAAGTTGACTTTGCGCTTGAGATCACCATATTTGCTATGGGAGTTCTTGCCAAAAGCTGAATTTGTAAGTGCTAATGCCTGTAAGCGAAAAGATATAATGAAAATGCGTAAATGCAATAAAAACAAATGAAATAAAATTATTGAATGGTGTTTTTTACAAGCTGAACTTATAAGTGCTAAAGCCTGTAAGAGAAAAGATAATGAAAATGCATAATTAAATGAATATATAAAAACAAAGGAGATCCTACCTACAGGACTACTTTAAAAGATTTATTAAGTTTTGGAACGGTATCAATCGTAAACTGAGATTTTTGTAATTTTCGTAGTATATATGATATACTAACATAGTCCAAAAACACGACTATCTACATAGGAGTGATACTCTTTTTTTCTTAATATAATCAACATATTTTAAGGTTAGGAGACGTAATCTCTTCTTAGCGTGTTTATGTTCTAATTAAGTGTACCATTCGAGCTACAAAATTATTGAATAGTGCAAATAGTATCATCAGCATATATATATATGTGGAAGGACATATATGTGTGGAAAATAGATGTGCTGCCCAACATTTTCATCCTGCGGCCAACCTTGACAGGCTCGCCATTTCTGCCAATCCAAGGTCTCCTTTTGAAGTAAGTGAAATTGTAGTCTCGAAACTCACTGTAGGTGATAGGGTTTCTCTTTGAAGACCCAATGTGATAAATTGACAGAGATGGTTGAGTGGCATGAGCCGCCATGGCCACGAGCATTCCATTCACCACCATATCCGCTGGTATCTACATACAATCATCTTCGTCATTCAGGTTGGTTAGATGACAAAGGCAGAAAATTAAATGACTTACCACATCAAGTGCTCCTTTAGCATTAGCAAAGAAGAATTTTGGTCTTCCTTTTGCATAACCAAGGGTGAAGCCATCAACAGTTCTGCAATTGTAGTGAGAAGAGTAAGTTTGCAGCCCTAATTATTGACATAATTGATTCCTAAAAGTTGAGTAACAAAAGTCCAGTCATAAAAGAGTAAAAAATTAAGGCCACGGAGGGAAGAAAAAAGAGCATCTAACCGGTGACAAACTTTAACAATTTTTTTTTGGGTTTCTCATAGTTTTGCACCTACTAATCTGGACATCTTGACTCTCCCATTGGGGGAATTTTTATATTTTGAATGGACTACAAATTTGCATCATGGAAGAGACGAAGAATAAGGTAAGAATATAAATAATTATAATGATTGTAAAAATAAGCATACCCAGTGGCGTGGCCGGGGCTGAGGGGGGCTATGGCTGTTCACTACGCATGGAAGTAGGAATTATTTTATGTAATGATTTCAATTTAAGTTAACAAAGTACTATGTTTCACGGAAAAAAAAAAAGGCATACTCACTTATGTTTTGAGGGAAAGAGGAAAAAGAAAAAGAAAGACCATACGAATTAAGGTAGATGAGTTCTGAAATTAGGAAATTTAGTGAGAAAAATTCCCCTCTATTTTCTTTTTTTTTTTTGATAATATGAGTATCCCAACTTGACAAGCCAGACTAATCTCATCCGTGGCACGACACTCAATCTCGTTTCTCGGCAATGGCGGATCCCCATAGATCTGCTCTCTTTATAATGATTTTGTAATAAAATGTCACAAATTGAGTGTAGATCAATGATTTAGCCCCCCAAAACTTCTGTAGAAGTCGCGGGACCGAGAAGGATGACATGCAAAGAAAAAAAAGACATATATGTATGGTGTTAAACATCAAGCTTTCTTGTCAACCCTATACAGAAGTACCTCTACAAAATTGGTCAAGGGTGCTTGTATCACACATAGGCGATCCATAAGTTACAATGATGGGTTCTTTTTGTATAAACTTTTTCAAATAAAGTTTGTTCTCAGCTATGTCTCTTTAGTGAGAAGAACCCTTCATGTTTACAGTACCATGTCTCTTTATTTTCATTAAACACAGCCCATCTGGGAGAAGCCAGTTTGTCTTTGAAAACTAATAAATGTCTTGGACGACGGATTTATGATGTGGTTGTGGCGTAATTAATAAGCTTGTGTTTTTTAAAAAATATGCTTGTGTATTTTTGTTCCACATCATAAAGAGAAACTAAGTTGTGTTTTGGTTACTGGGTTTGTCCAAGTGCAACTATGGAATGAGAGCACATGAGAAATTGGGCCAGATTTTTTTTGATAAGAAAGAACTTGGGCCAGATTAAAGAGCCTGTTTTAGTTAAAGTTATGATTTCTCTAATCAAAACTTTCATCCCTTTTGTATATTATCGAAAAAAAAGGATGAATAATTTATATTTTTTAAGACACAAATCAAACTGATCACCTTATACATGTCCAATTTTTTTTTTATCTTATATATGCCTTTAAGAATATTTTTCGTGTTCTGCCAAATAAAAATGCTTTATGTACCAAAAAATAAAAATAAAAATAAAGATGCTTCATAAATATCTGTTTTTGATGCTATTCATAAATATCTGTTACAGTTCTTTTTTCACTTGATTAATTAAATATATATTAATTAATTATATAAGGAATTTTTTCTTATATATGAAACAATTAAAGATACAATCGTGATATAATATGAAAAAAATACATTCATAGAGATCTTGAATAATTAACACACTTTATGATATATAATCTTGTCCTGAAAAACACTGAAAGTAAATAACACCACGTAATTCAGATTCAATTATCAAAAACAACGATTGCAACCCTAGTAGTACTCCTTTGCCAATATATATCATCACCGACGATTTGTAAATACTTTTACCACACCAGGGATATGA
The DNA here is from genome assembly GCA_028386065.3 of Turnera subulata. Taxonomy (NCBI): domain Eukaryota; kingdom Viridiplantae; phylum Streptophyta; class Magnoliopsida; order Malpighiales; family Passifloraceae; genus Turnera; species Turnera subulata. The sequence continues at coordinate 19,495 of JAKUCV010006276.1, forward strand.
ACATTGAAGAAGTAATCTTTCCAATCGATGACATTTGGGTCAAAGTAAAACAAATGGGTCTCTCCCTTGTTCTCGTTGAATGCCATTTGCAATTTTTCAGTGTTGGTGTCATCAAAGCTGCAAGCATAAAGTAGACAGACGTTATATACATGATAATTAACGAATATATAGATAAAATATTAGCTTTTGTGATAAATAGAAAGACTATAGATTAGATGTGCATACATCCCCTTGAAGAACAAGTATGGTCTAAAAAGTTCCATTAATCGCATCATAGAGTCAACTTTCTGTTTGAGATGCCAATATTTTCTGTCAAAGTAGTTGCCACAAGCTGAATTTGCAAATTTTAATCCCTGTACAACAAAAAAGATAATATGTAAGACACAAGAAACACGAGATGTATATATATTTTTCTTTTCTGTCAAAAAAATATATATTTTTCTCTCACCATTAAAACATTATTTTTTTTCCTATGACTAGCTTACAATTGCTACATTTATATAGGTAATTTTTGCAAAGCGATAAAAAGTATACCAATTTTTGCAGGTCTATATAATTATATGTCTTGCAGTGATGCTATTATTAATGAATGATAAGTAATGTTATTAATGTTAGTTATTTTTTGTTACTTGATGTCTAATAATAACAATCATTTTTACTTAATATTTTCATAACTAATTGGCTTTAAATTTAATGATAATAATAATTTTAATTCTGACACTTTTTCCTTCTCTCTTTTGTTAGTTAATTGAATATATATATATGTACAATATATATAAATATTTGTAATAATTCAACACAAACAAACCTGTAGGGGGAGCAAGTAATGAAAGGCCACATATATGTGAAAAGAAGTCACGCTCCCCAATATTTTGATCCTCCCAACTTTGACCGGCTGCCCATCCTTGCCAATCCATGGTTTCCTCTTGAAGTAGCTAACTTTATAATCTCGGAAATCGCCATATGTGATAGGGTTCTTCTTTGAAGTCCCTATCTGATAGATTGTCAGAGATGGTTGATTGGCATGAGCCACCATGGCTACAAGCATTGCGTTCACCACCATATCTGCTGGTATCTGTATACATATATACACATCCCTCAATTAATGTTTTAGTTTCTTAATGTTTCAATTGATACAAGTTATTGGCACACCAGGATATGAGACACTATTTTTCATGAAAAAAAAAAACAGAGATAACAGAAGTAAACCCAAATTCAGGAAGAGAAATGGCTAACTTACTAAATCAACGACTGTATTAGGATCAGCAAGGAAGAATGGTAGTCTTCCTTTGGCATAAGTAAGGATGAAGCCATCGATAGTTCTGCAACGAAAGGTTAAGTTTATAATCTGAGAATAAATTTACAGTATGAAATAAATTTAAAGTGCGTATGAGTAGTTTGCAAAATAAGTGAAACATACGAAACGCACATGAAACCCAAACCCAACGTTATTAAAGTCAGAGCGGAGGTTGACCCGGCAGGGCCATCGAGTCACGGTTTCCCAAGCTAACAGTGGTTAAACTCAGGTTCAACCGAATATTTACAAAAAAACTCTTGAACTAGAAAACCAACCGGGTTACGGTAACCGGGTTCAACCGGTCGGTATTGGGCCAATAAAAATGCTTTAGTGTAATTCATTAACACTCTTGTATAAAAATTAAAAAGTATGAAGGGTGGGTGTGCCTCTGATTTGAGTCCCACTCATTAAAAAAACTTCCTTTTCCAATAATAGTGGAGGCCGAGAAATTTTATGGTGGAGACTCCTCAAATTTCATTAGTTGTAGACCTGATCTTAAATTTAATTATATTAGGAATAATTAAATTATTTAAGTATATAAATTGAATGTGCATATTTATTTCCTAAATAATACACGATCAATTAGGAAAAAGAAATAAATCCAAAGAGGGAACGAGAAAACCATAAAGTAAATTTGATAAATAAATAAATCTTAAAGTAGAAATAATGAATCCTCAATTATATTTTGTTACCATAAACAAGGAGTCTACAACTAATAAAACTTGGAGAGTACCCATAATAAAATTTTCCGTAAGGGCCCTTCTAGTAACTTTTTTTTTTTTTAGAAACAGGCCCATCTAATAACTTAAACTAACATATCTCTGCAACTTCCTTTTCCAAAAATGTTATGGTCTCGAGTTCAGTTTAGCAAAATGGGTCCAAAAAACTATGTGTTGGCTCAGGTTAATTAACAAACTTTCCCCATAGGTTAATTACTAATTAATTTTGTTCTCACCAAAAAGGAAAAAATTAACAATATTAATATACTTGATGCCTTTATTTCTCAACAAAAAAGAAAATATACCTGATGCCTTCAATCCAGCCTGGGAAAGGATCTTTAAGAGTACTGGTCACAACGGGAGGTCGTACAATAACTATCGGTAAATTTTCTTTCAATTCTCCCACAATCATCTCTCCCATCACCTTTGTGAACACATATGTGTTTGGCCATCCATAGATCTTTGCCCTACTCGAAAATTTTGGACCAAAAAAAGAAGACAAACTTCAAGATCAACTTAAGAAACATTGCATAAATTAATTAGTAGAGAAATCTTAACTTCTACCATTTAATGGTATCTTTTTTTTTTCCTGAGGTGTTTACTTTAGCCACTGACTAACTAATGATTTAATAAACTAGACTAATAGTTACCAACCTTTTCATTCCCAAATCTTTCATGGCCTCTGTGATTGCTTTGTCCGTGGCTTCTTCAATTCTGAGCTCACTTAATTTCTTTTGCACAATATGCTTCTCTTCATCAATGTCTAATCCTGAAACTCCACTAATGGTGTCTTTAAAAGTGTATGGAGTCTCTGGGATCAACCCTGCCTTCTCACCACATACATAAGCTGTTGAAAGAATGCATTTAATTAGAATATTGATTACAAATAAAAACTAGAATATCAAACTAGCGAATGAGAAACGTGGTTAGACTTATTTTACTCAGAAATTTGAAACTAGGAAAGATACTGAATATTAATTTATACTAACCAGTGGATACATGAACAAGAAGCTGTAGTTTGATACATTTCTTGGCAAAGCAAACCACGTGCTTAGCTCCAAATGTGTTGGTAATAAGTGCAATATCATACCTGCATTAATTATGTTTTAGGAAAGAAATTCTATTAATTATTTTGGACACTTACCAACAAAAACTTTGGGAATTTCTTTTTTTTCTTTACCTCTCATCAAAGTTGGTTGTCGCAGATAAATTGACAATAACGTCCAATTGACTCCACATCTCATCCCTCGATTTTGGTTCTTTAACTCCCAAGTCCTCACCAAGAGAGATGTCACCAGGAACAAGCACAATCTTTTGGGTGATGAAGGAATTAAAATTTGAGCCCCATTTTTCTTTCAAAACTCTGAACAAGTCCTTCTCAATAATCTACAGAAACGTTAATGATAATGAAGTTTCACCAAACAAACGAAGAAAATTCCTTCAACTAAGAAAGAAAATATCCAACAAAGTGGGTGATGTCTTCTTGATTAGTTGCAAATTAATTGTTTGTGGATGATGTCTCTTATTAGTTGCAAATTAATAGTTTATTTTGTTTACTTTGTAATTAGTCTAGCTACTGTTTTAGTTGGTTGGAACAGGGTTGACTCATTAAGGGGTAAAGACTTTCCAAGATTAATTTTCAATATTCACAACAGTTGAACTCAAGACTTTTCTTAAAGTACCAAGTGCTGGAACCACTTAAACCAACCATTTGTTGGTAACTTTTCGATAGCTTAGTTTTTCTTTAATATAAATCTGCAGTTTAGTTATTAAAACTCTGATACCATGTATCTTCAGTTTCGCACATGAATCAACAAAGAAGAAAAGGAAGCTAAAAAGAAGTAATTTCAATTGAACATGTTAAGACATTTTTGGTGCATGAAATTAGATGGAAAGTTATCTCCTCTAGCATGTATATATACCTCATTTTGCAAGCGTTGAGAGGCAGACTTATCATCTGCGGCTCTTAGAAGAAGATAAATTTTCTGTATTTTTGGCTGCACCCTCAATATCTTCTCCACGAAAACTGCAATTTACATGAAAAACATATCAAATAATTATATTATGGAGTATATGGTAATTAATTATTAATTCATGGGAGATCAAGATGGATTCATGAAAGAAAAGAAATGTACTCTTTGCCAGAAACCCAGTGGCACCAGTCACCAAAATGTTTTTCTTCTCAAGAAAAGGAATAACATCTCCAAACTCCATTGCCACAAAAGAACAAGTAAATTAAGCTAAGATACTGAATAATTAAGAGAGAATAATGCAACTAAAAGGAGTAATGATTTGCCTCGATGTTTCATAGAGCAAGCCAATGGACATATTTATAGGCAGCATGCACAGAGATGACCAAGTTGTGCCATGAGACCATGATGACCTTATTTATAACGTGCCAAAAAATTCTCAATTGTGACAGACAAATAGCTTAAATCACTTCATTTTATAAGATAGAACAAATATTAATGCGGGCTAATTACATTTTACCCACCTGAATTTAAGTTAAATTTTAACTGATCACCACCTGAACCCTTTTTTTCTCTAATTTCACCACCTGTACTTATCTCTAAATTGCTTTAAACCCTTCAGTTTAGAAATTAGGTTTCTGCTTATCAATCTTAACGGAGCAAATCTTTACCGTACACGTGGCAACGCCCGCACCCTTGATTTAAAGAGATTAGATTTCTTCTTAAAAAGTGATTATCAGTTTAACCAAGAGATAATATAGGAAATATTATAATTTTTTTTAAAAGAAAAAAATTGCTCCCAGCTCCTCCTCTGCAACTGCCGTCTCCTCTGCAACTGCATAACTGGGCTTTGAAATCTGTTCACATACTAATTTATCTTTTCCCCTTTGTTTGACTTTTATAATGTCTTTTCGTAGAGTTTAATTTTTATGGTCAAGATTATAACACGTGTTATCTATCTGACTCATACGTTAATTCAGTTGACGGAATTACAAAAATTTTAGACGGAACCACTTATTTGATTTTAATTGAGAGTACCGGTGGTGGAATTAGGGGGGGGGGAAAAAAAGTTGAAGTGGTGAGTTAAAATTTAGCTTAAATTCAGGTGGGTAAAATGTAATTAACCCTATCAATGCTAAACGAAGGGAGTACAGGACTAGGAGTCTGCATATATAATAGAATTTTTCATAATCCAACTACTGTCAGAGATAGAAAACCCCATAGAAAAATTATTGGAATGTTAGAAGGTTAGTGTGGCAAAAGTAGCCTGAAATTGAATCTTCTGCTCAAACTTATCACAGCATTGGGAATTCGATTAGCCTCGACTTTTCAGAGGCACGTGATTGATGTGTTTAATTGATTATTGATGTTTATGTGGATGTAATGGCATGAGTACTTACAGTCAAATGTTTAATTATGATTAAATGATTGAAAACTATGGCAAGTGGAGTTGTACAGGTTGTTTAATAGTCAGTGGCACATGTTTTTATATGAGATACAAGATTTTAACATGTGTATCGTCACAATTTTAGACAAAACAATCATCATAATTTTTCACAAGGCCTACACACATTAATTAATTTGATATTCTCTCATCTTGTTAAGTACACTACATTCAATGGCCGGTCCATCATTTCAGTTGGATCAAAAAAGAAAAAAGAAAAAAGAAAAAAAAACCCAGTTTTCTGATATGCTGGACAATTTTCCTGTATTCCTTTTAGATATTTCTTTTTTTTTTTGATGGACTTTTAGATATTGCTCGACATGATGTAAACCAGTTTTCTACTCATTAATGCAAGTACCCGTTTCTCAAAAAAAAAAAATAAATAAATAATGGCTGGTCTTCCCATCCACGAAAGGATGCCGGGCCTAAAATGATCCAAGTCCCAAATGAAAATTTAATAGGAGATATTTCTTTTTTGCTTATGCACTCGAAATGTAATTTCATTAAGTAACAAATTGATTTAACGGGTTGAATGGGATGGAATTTTTTGATAAACGGGGCATTCTTCATTCATTATATAAACAGATCTAGAGATCCGAGAATATATAATTGAAGATACAAATGATCTGAAGAAAAATCTGACATAAGAATTGCATGAAATTACACAACAACAAGATGTATCTCCTTCAAAAGAGGATTTATAAAGGCACACTACTCTGACGATGAGCGTCTCTACTGGCATCATAACTTGTATGGTTCGTGCCATATCTTCTCTTTGTTGGTAAATTGCAGCAGCAAATCCAAAGGTTTTGGCTCCCATGATTTTGTTCCAAAAAAAACAAAAAAATACCTAAAGAAGGTGACAAGGGCTCCCTGAAGGAGAAAACCAAACCCCAAAAAAAGTACTAAAAAACTCACAAACAGCGAGACTATATAGACAAAACTAAAAGGAAGAAAACAAAAAAAACTAAAAGAAATACCAGTGGGGCTTACCGCCGGAAATTTGTAGATCTAGGGTTTTCTCAGAGAGAAAGTGAGGAGAAAACCCTAGCTTCCAAATAACCAATGTAATTGATCTGAATGGGATGGAATTATTAGAATATTAAATAACTTTTTTCTAAAATTTGGATTAATTATTTTTTATTTCCTGCTCATAAAAAAAAATTCTTAAAATAAAAAATTAAGATGGAGGTATCCTGTTCTTTACAAAAAGATATCTTCATCTAATTAAAACTAGGTTGCAATCAAATAGCTTAATTGCAGCACAAAAAACAAAAAGCTTAATTGGACAGAGAGAGTTTCTTTTTTGGATCACAACAATTTTTTTAAAATATTCTTTTCAAGATTTTCTCTAGCAAGCCGTAGGCTTGTTAAATATATTCACAAGATTGAACCACCAAACTACTTTTATTGTTTTCGAATCACACATGGTGTTTAACACCTCATCGAAGAATTGCCCTTTTTCAAGAAGAGGAAATAGGTCAACATCTTGCTTAATCATCTAACTATATATTGAGTCCCTTTATCTCATTTTCCATGGCTCGACGTCCACAAATACAGACAAGTGGAACATAAACCAAAGTACTCTCTCACCAACTACATTAATTATGTTATTGAACATGCTTTTTTGCAATTAAATATTTTCCACAACCACAGTGTGATCATTTGCAGACATATTTGATCAAACCAGGGATATGAACTTTCAAGTAGTAGTCTGCCCAATTGATGGCCATTGGATCGAAGTAAAACAAATGGGTCTCTTCATCATTCTTCTCTTGAGCCCCGGCCATTCTCAACTTCTCTGTGTTCGTATCATCAAATCAGCACGCATGTATTTGTACAAATATTAAAAAAATAAAATTAAAAGCAACAAAAATGCTTATGTATGTACATTCTCAACAAAAATGTTTTTTTTTAATAAAAACAATACCCTATATATGTTTAGGGTGCTGGTCCATTGCATACGTACACATACAGCATGCCAGAGGGGCCGTTGTTTGCATTCCTTATTCACCACTAACTACGTGCAATTGCTACCAATCTCCACTAGGTGGGGAAGGGGCTAGTCCCTATAGCTGTAAATCTTGTTAATACATTTCTAATATAACTAAATTAGGACAATACCCCCGTGTCGGGAGACAATTATTTATATGATGTATTAATATTTATTAGAAGAGATAAATCAATAGAGATTGAATAAGATACAATTTCATCAAATTAAAAAATATTTATGATTTATTCTGCATAAATTAAAAAATTGATTAGTTAAAAAAAAAACATACAATAAAAAGAGAGTGATTGTGAAAAAGCAATAATAATACTCACTTGTATGAAAGCATGCAATTCAAAGAGATTGACTTTGAAGAAAACTTTATTAGTGAGGGAGATAATTCAAAATGAATAAAACTAATAAATCTTATTATTATTTTTAAAAATTATATTTTTGAAAATAATTTGAATTAAAAATAGAACTTCAATATCACTATTTTTTAAAAGAGAGATAATTTAAAGAAAATTATTTTAAAGAGATAATTTGAATAAAAATATTAAAGAACTTGTAATCTAAAACAATGAAACATTTAACTCAAATGGAGCCACATGTCTTCTTCACATTTTTTAAAAATTTCCATGTGTCATTATTTCAATCACTCCTGAAACATATCTCTGCTATATATATATATATAATAGATTAATTAGATTTAGTATTTATAATGGATTGTTTAATTGGAATAACATTTCAAACCTCCATGTCACACATTCAATTAAAAGTATCGATAATTTGAAAGATATTTTCGGGAGAGAAAAGAATAGATTTGCCAATATAGAATGTCTTACTTTTTTTTTTGATACTAATATAGAATGTCTTACTTACCATTTCATACAGCCAGCAGAGGACATATTTGAAGGCAGTCTACAGGAAGATAGCCAGTCATGTGAAATGCTGAACTTATTAATCTGCTAAAATGCCAACGAAATTTCAGTGTGACAAATAATTTTGAACACGGTAGCTTAAGCTTGTGAAATTTTATCATAATTGAGAAATTCTTCAAAGTGTATTAATTTTCTTACGCCCATGCAATTTCTTCTTGATGCACAATGTCATTTTTAGTTCTTGGATACAATTGTAACAATCTTTGTTATAATTTTAACATTTTAAAGAAAGTAATAATCTTGGACTTTTGAATAATGACTTAGTTAAATTATTTGATCATTTAAGGTTCAATCAAGTCGCATTAATTCATGAGCCCCTTAATAAAAAAAAATTAAACAAATCAAACTCACAAACTAAACAAGTCAGACCTCTAGCCAAACTAAACAAGTCAGACCTCTAGCCATCATTACCTAGCCAGCCAGTCTCATTAAGGTTGGAGAATCTTATGCCAAGACCCTAAACTGTTTCTTTCCGGCATATTTTTTCGTGAGAATTTTGTTGCGAACTGTCTTGCAAAGCATGGTTTAAGCTTGGATGATGAGCATCGTTATCTAAATGTTTCTTCTGATTGTATCACCTTTTTATTAGACAGACAACCCAGGCGCTCTGCGTCTGAAACTTTTTGTTGTAATTTTTGTTTACTCCAATAAAAAAGAAAAAAAACTAAACAAGTCGAGCTCCTCCTAAAATCAGCCTAAGCTCACTTAAAAGCCTGAAGCAAGAAGATGACACGTGTGGAATTGATGCGAATGTTGCGTGGTGAGCAAGAAGTATGCAAAATACAATTTTGATCTCAGCCATCAAATCATATCATTCCCGTGGTTTTGTTTTCCGGCGGCGGCGTCTAGTGTACGTCAGGTAGGTAGTTGTAGAGAATTAAATGGATGGTTGTGTTCAGGAATTGAATCCGCCGGCTAGCTACTGAAGATGGTGCTGTACTATTTCCAAAAAAGTATTGAAGATATTAGGAAGGCGCCAGCTAGCTAGGGAAGTTGATGGAGTATTGAAGACATTAGAAAGGCACCAGCTAGCTAGCTAGGGGAGTTGATGGAGTATTGAAGATATTAGAAAGGCACCAGCTAGCTAGTGAAGTTGGTGAAGACATTTGCTTTCAGAAAAATATTATTTTTTATGTTTGCTTTATTATCTTGGAAGGTTTAGAATATTTTTTAATATATATATTAGTATTACATCCTTATTTTAGTATCTTTTTGTGATATTATAGTGAATTTTATGTCAGAAATGAACTTTTATGAATCAGAAATTTTTTTATGTAAATATAACTTAGTCAAATTTCTAGGATATGTAATACATATTTTCATTTTAGATTTCTTAAGTAGCATTGATGACTTAGTCTTCAATTATATATTTGTGATTAAGCAATTAACATGTGTGAGAAAAGAATTAGCAAATAAAATTCCTAAAAAATAATAATTTAGTCAAATGCTAGTATTATTCTTATAACCTAAATCACTTTAGTTGTGACATTTGTATTTGTGTAGAAATTTTAATGACAATAAAAAAAAAAGGGAGGAAGCAAATGATGTTAGCTTCAACTTCAATAATACGATTAGGCATATGCTTATCCTAACTATATTGAATTTGAAGGGACGTGGATCGATGGGCGTATAACTAAACCGAAACGAACGGTGCAAAATATCTTTGCTTTTGTTAAATTTTATCTTGATAAACAACAATCTTTGAAACGCCCCGATCCGTATTTACCGTTATTCACAGTAAACACGTGGGACCACATACTATTACAACAACCACAGCGGTAAATATCACATCCAGCAGATTAAAAGTACATAATACATCAACCGTACTTGTCCCGGTACGGGAACATTATTACTACAAGCATCAATCCATAGTGTTATAAACAGCAAGCAGCGGAAGTCTTAATACAACACAACAATAGATAATGATAAGGACATAAAGCAACACAGGATGGATCCGGGTCTGGCAGAGGGTGCGCCACAGCTTGCCTCGAACGTACCTGAGCTACGCACAATCAATCTACGCGACCAGGTCGCGCAGGCGAGGGGTGAGTCCGAAGTGCTCACCGGGTAAAATCCATAAGCAAGTATACATAAACATTAACCGTAAATAAAACCAAGTCACATTAACAGCAAGAATCTGAAGTTTACACGAACTCTAAATAACACATGCTTTGTGATTCTAGACACGCTACACTAATTTTATTATCAGGGCCCCTATCACTAGTTAAATGATGGCCGTCGCCTGGTAGTCAAGCTAGCTAGCCCGTGGACCTCGCCCTGGTACCACGTATAACTGGCACAGACAGGGAGCAGACCCCAAGCACACTCTCCCCCAGCGCCTAAAATATAAATAAAGCTGGTACAGACAGGGAGCAGACCCCAAGCACACTCTCCCCCAGCACCATAAAAATAAGACTACCATCTGGCTAAACCAACACTTAACTGTGACTTACTAGATGTCTAAGTGAGATCAGTTTTACTATTCCTAGTTTCTTAATTCCTATTATCCTCCACTTTCTCATTATCCCGAGCAGGCTCACAGCCTCTCCGCTCGTCTGGATAATATAAACCACATGGCTTAGTACCCTTGATATTATATTCCCACAATTTCACAGTCAACAACAGCAACAGTAAAATTCAACTAGTTCCAGCATTTTTAACATTAACATTAACAACAACAGTAGCATCAACTCAACTTTAACGGCAACAAATTCCAATCAAAATCATCTCACAATAATTATTCTCAGCAACAAAGAATCATCCAAGCATATAACACGACCGCAACTTGGTACTACGGTAGTATATAAATAATTACTTATCCTCACCTTGGCCGATAGATTCCACAGGAAATTCGTCGATTGGCTCCGGTTCTACGTGCTCGTACTCGTTATCAACTCCTATTCAGCAAATAACACATATTCACATAAAATGCACAAATAATGCTTATGATATGACGTACTGTAATACTAATTCTACTAAGTCACTCGTCCTGGTTCTTACTCTATTTCACTATTTAATATCATAGTCTGGTCTCATTTCACCGTATTTACATCCGGTTATTAAATACTTTATAATCCTCCCTTCAAAGAAAAAGTTCTCTTGTATATAATATGTTTCTAAAAATTAATTACTAGTACTCCTAAAACAATATGTCAATTAATTATTTCTTTTAAACATATTTTATTTTCCTAATTCCATTTCTTTTTTTTTTCAGAATTTTTGTTTTTTTTAATTGGGCCGTGAACAGTAACCGTGAACAGTGCAGGCCACTGAAACGACCCGCGAACCCGACGGATCAACCCGACCCGACCCGTGACCCGGGTACTCACCTGCAGGAGAACGCGGGCGACGCAGGGACGGGCGACGGCGAGGCACTGAACGGCGGGGACGAGCGGCGCGCGGCAAGGCACGGCTGCGGAGACTGGCGGCAGCAGGTGGAGAGCGGCAGGCGGCGGCGGTGGGCGACAACGCGAAGGAAAAAGAAGACGGAAGAAGACGGGCGGTGCAGGCAGCGAGCGGTGCAACAGCAGTGGTGAGGCAGGTGGCGTGAGGAGTTGGTTGGCGGGATGTGGCGGAAGGTGATGCAGTGACGGTGGCAGGGGTGACGTGTGGTGTCGCGGGCGGCGTGGAGGAGACGATGGTTGCGGTGGCTGCACGTGGTCGTTGCGTGGCTTCCTCATCGTCGGTGGTGACGGCGCGACGAGAGTAAGGGAGGGTGGAGATGATGGTGGCAGGCTGGTGGTGATGGTGCGTGAGATGATGGTGTGTGGCTCAGGCGTGGAGGTGTAGGTGATGGGGGCGGTGTTGGACGCGAGAAGAAGAAGGAAGAATAAGGAGATGGCGAGGTTTTTTTTTTTGGTATGCATGGTGTTGCATGGAGTGGCTTTATAGGCAGAGCGGTGCTGGTCACGACAAGCATGGGAACGGCGTTCTTCACGAGCTCACAGGAAGTTTTTCACGAGCTCACAGGTATGCTTTTCACGAGTTCGCGGGCGGCACTCACGCGTGAACAGGAAGAGTTGTGCATGCATGGCATGTATGACATGCATGGCTTATGGTGCAATTTGTACAGTGTACCGTTCGGCCCTGAGAACCCCATACTGATCCGTAAAACTCTTAAGAAAATCCCGAGCGTAGAACAAAGCTCGGTTTCGGAATCCGTTGCATAATTTCCCAAGATTATTTTATTTCACGGTAAATTATTATACAAGCCTATTTACAGTCCCGGTAAATGTAAAATTTACCCGGGCTGTTACAATCTTTGTCTAAAAATTTAATTGTTGTTTTTTTTAACTTTTTGCTAGTTGGAATATAAATACTTATATATTATTTTACTAGCTTGAGCATCACAAAATTTTTCTACATATTAGTCACATCTAATAGAAGGATCCATTTGCATAGCATTTAATTTTTCAACAGCCTCACTGGCATTAATGGGGTCATTTCCTTTTCTCCTCCCAATCCTGTTAAAAATGGATGCACCTTTATTTTTCTTTTCTTTTTTTTTTCCCGAAACACTTACTGTAGTCTAATTTAAGTCATTAAATGAAGTAAAATCTTGATGAAAAAACTGATTAATTTTTCTCTTTTCATTTATCCCGCACTCTTTTCTAAAGTTTCATATCTGTATTTGTAAAATTAGGTCAAATTGCCCCATGGTCAAAATTAGAATCAACATTAACCTAGGTGTCATTGGCTTGGAGGCTGACGTGTAAGACTAAAGCAGATGTGGCCTTTTTAATTGAGGTGGACGAATAAAAGATCGGCACCTGTACGCCCAAAATTTAAAATGGTCAGACCGGATCCCCAAATTAACCCGACCCACCTTACCCGTATTTTATTGTTGAATCTAGCTCCCTGCTCCCTGAGCTGACCCGTCGAAATTAAAAGCCTTTTAAAGAAAAAAGAAAACAGTGAGTGAAAAGTAGCACGAGAATAAACAGATCCAAAGTTGATCTTGTTCTAATTGAAATTGAGAAAGAAAACCATGAGTTCATCCTCCTGGGTCTTCAATCTTGATTGGGATGGCACCACATGTTACCCTAGATTTGTCTTCCTTAGGCAATCCATGTAGCTTCTTGTTCGAATTTTTGTAGCTTCTTGTTCGATTCTCTGCATAACAGTTTCTTGCCAGCTAGTGTTTTTCTTTTTTCTTTTAAACCAAACAGTTTCAAATTGGGCTTTCTTTGCCTAATTATATATAAAGATTAGTACAGTTTAATATCTTCAAAATTTGCTTTGCATGGCTGGCTCATCACTTGATATTGCAACCTATGTATAGCATGAATTGTTGCAAGTTCATCCTTAATTATTTTCTACTTCAATATGTAGCTATGTTTTCAAGTCTCCCCCTTCCTTCAGAGGAACTGTGTACCCCTCTCAACATAGTGCATTTAGTCTCTATTTTATGCTATATCTAGATGTGTAATTGGCCCAAACTGAAACTCAGGGACTCAATTGGCCCAAAATGTATAACACGGGGGAATTGGGGGCTTTTGCCTTTTCTAAATTGATAACACAGATTCTTCCAGTTTTTCATGCTAGGAATTCTTTTTTTCTTTCTTTTTTTAAAATTTTGGAGCATAATATCTATAAGAAAATATTGGAATCTAGATGATTGAAGTCCCAAATGAAACATGAATCAGAGAGATTTTTTTTTCCCTTGCACACCCAGTAAATTACAATGACTAGAACTTCAGATGGGATATAACCATAAGGGAAAAGGCAAGAGTTTCATAGATAATAGAATTTGTATGCGAGAGGTGCTTATTGCAATCACACTAAAATTTCACAACTTTTTTTTTTTTCCTCAATAGTTTTAACTCTAGATATAGCATAAAATAGAGGGATATACTCCACCATACATATATGGGAGGATAAATTATTCCAATCTTGAAATTAATCATCAACGCCAAGTTCATGAGATTCTACAACCACACATTGTGATCTCATTTGCAGACGTACTTGATCAGACCAGGGATATGAACATTCAAGAAGTAGTCTCTCCAATTGATGGTCTCTGGATCAAAGTAAAACAGATGGGTCTCTATACCATTCTCTTTGGCCGCCATTCGCAATCTCTCTGTGTTCATGTCATCAAAACTGCAAACATATATATGGGTTATAATTAATACGTTTTGGTGATCAGTTTTCTTTGATTGATGGCGAAGGTTATCAATATACTATGATTATAATTTATACATATACATACACTCCACGGAAGAACACGTATGGCCTGTAAAGTTCCACCAATCTGAACACAAAGTTGATTTTCCTTTTGAGATCAGTATATACGCCATCAAAGTAGTGGCATAATGCTGAATTTGCGAGTGCTAATCCCTGTATGAGAGAAAAAAAAAAAAGATAAATACATTAGAAAAAATAATTAATAATGACAAAAATATCTTGATTAATTTCATATATTTCATATAATTATGATTTATAATAAGAGGGTTAAATTAGTTAGTTTTAATAATTCATTTCAGACCTAGATTTATACCCATGAAAATGAATTCAAATCTTTTTCTTTTTTTTTTTCAATAGAAGATAATTCTCTTTCGTCAACCCATATTAAAAATGAAATCTGATTTCATTATAAATTCAAAATCATAAACTGTCAGTGAATCGATCAATTCATTTCACCTATTAATTAATTTTGAGGCAAAATGGGGTTGTTAATTAAATTAAATAGAGAGTCTTCAGTTCAATCAACGAACCTGTAGCAGTAGCATGTAACGAACCATATATCTGTGGAAACTAGACATGTTGTCCAAAACCTTGACCTTGCCAACCAGGACAGGTTTGCCATCCTTGCCAATCCATGGTTTCATTGAGAAGTAATCAAAGCCATACTCTTGAAGGTCGCCATAGTTTACTGGGTTTCTCACAGAAGAACCCACATGATAAATTGCCTGGTCTGATTGTTGTTGATGATTAGCATGAGCCACCATGGCCACAAGCATTGCATTCACTACCATATCAGCTGGTATCTGCATTTATCATTCTCAATGTTTCAGGTTATCTAATTATGTTGTTCTTTCTATATATGAAGCCTTGAATATATAAGAAATAATAAAAATATGGTTAAACTCACCACATCAACGACCCCATTAAGGTCACAAAGAAAGAATGGTAGTCTTCCTTTCGCATAAGCAACAGCTACACTATCGATTGTTCTGCAATCACAGCAATCATTGCATTCATATATATATATATATATATATATATATATATATATATATATATATATATATATTAGCTTAATAATGTAATTATTGATGCTTTATAAAACATATCATACACAAAAAAATATGCAAAATGTAGTTATACCAAAAAAAAGATTAGTGCAATTTTATGCATAATTTTGTTAATTAAATCTTTAGTTTTGCTACTTTCTTATCAAAAAAAAAAAAGTTTTGCTACTTGTTAGATTAATCTATAGTTAAGTTTGTCAATTGAAGACCAACTGTGGATTATAAAAGTAACAAATGATTATGAAACATCATATAATTAAAGAGGAAAAGTAAATTGGAGTTAAACGTGGCAAACATATACCTCATGCCTTCAACCCAACCTGGAAATGGCTCCATAAAAGTACTAGTCACAATGGTAGGGCGAATGGTGACCACAGACAAATTTCCTTTCAATTGTCCCACAACCATTTCTCCCATTGCCTTTGTAAATACATATGTATTTGGCCATCCATACATCTTTGCCCTATTCAACGATTTTGGACAAACAAGGACAATCTTCAGAAATCTTTTCAAGTAGAGAACAGTGCCTAATTTATTAGGAATTAATGATATAACAAATGCATTGTCTGTTTATATAATAATCTCTTTCCTAACAGGAGGATATATAGAGAGGAAAATGCTAACGAGTGTCCATATAGAAATTATTTCTTCTTTCAGTCTGTAAAGAGGATCTAAAAAGAGGATATGCATATTGCCAAAACTAGGACATCAAGTTACCCACCTCTCGATTCCCATATCTTTCATGGCATCTAGGATTGATTTGTCCGTGGCTCCTTCAATTTTGAGCTCATTTAGTTTTTTTTGCACAATATCCTTCTCTTCATCAATGTCCAATCCAGAAACTCCATTAAGTGTGTCTTTAAGAGTGCATGGTGCCTCTCGGATCAATCCTGCCTTCTCACCACATACATATGCTGATCAAAATGCACAATGTTAATTTAATCTATTTAGGTAATAACAGGAGTGTGAAATGACAAAGGTAGCGAGGGATGCCTTTTTATTGAAACGTTAGCAGTTTGTATTTTCAAGTGAAAAATGAAAGTAAAGATTTATAGAAGGATAATATTAAAAAAAAGGGTAATGAAAAAGAAGAAAAAATTGGTGGGGAGACATTGTAAAAAGCGAATGAAGGCAAATGAATGTAGAAAAATTAACCCACATCCCCCTCCCTCATCTTCTATATAACAAAGTGTAGGTTAAATTTATTTTTTAAGAAAATGGTTAGACTCATGCTATTTAGAAATTTGAAGCTATAAAATTAAGATGTTTAATAATTTATACTAACCAGTGGATACATGAACAAGAAGCTGTAGTCTGATACATTTCTTGGCAAAGCAAACCACATGCTTAGCTCCAAATGTGTTGGTACTAAGTGCAGCATCATACCTGTATTTATTTTTTAGAAAAGAAATTTTGTTTATTAATTAGCTTGGATACTTACCAATAAAAAGTTGGGTAACTTTTTTTTTTTTTTTACCTCTCATCAAAGTTGGTTGTCGCAGCTAAATTGACGATAACGTCCAATTGACTCCACATCTCATCCCTTAATTTTGGTTCTTTAACTCCCAAGTCCTCACCAAGAGAAATGTCACCAGGAACAAGCACAGTTTTGTCGGTGATGAAGGAATTAAAATTTGAGCCCCACTTTTCTTTCAAAACTCTGAACAAGTCCTTCCCGACAATCTACAAACACAATGATAATGAATTTTTACTAACCTCTTTTGGAAATGGAAAAAATAGTCATCATAAACAACACGTGGAGAAAAAGTAGTGCATGTTCATAAATAGAAAAGAAGGGGAAATTTGAATCAAAAAAAGAAAAGAAAGGAAGGGAAAATTAAAGATTTTTTTTTTGTATGCTAATGGTGTGTTATTGTATTAATATTTGTAAGTTGCTGAAGTACAAAGAGCTCCACAAGGCAAACATAATAAAGAAAGGGAAGGAATGTGAAAAGAAATAATTTCAACTAGCTACAATTTAATTAACATAGAAATAACAACATCATTTTTGGCCAAACCATTCCAATTACAATAAGTTTTGGGACATTTTGCATACCTCATTTTGGAAGCGTTGTGAGGCAGAATTACCATCTGCGGCTCTTAGAAGAAGATAAATTTTCTGTATATTTGGCTGCACCCTCAATATCTTCTCCACGAAAACTGCAATTTACATGAAAAGCATATCAAATAATACTATGGAGTATATGGTAATTAGTTATTAATTCATGGGAGAAGATGGATTAATGAAAGAGAGGAAAGCAAATGCATACTCTTTGCTAGAAACCCAGTGGCACCAGTCACCAAAATGTTCTTCTTCTCAAGAAACGGAATAACATCTCCAAACTCCATTGTCACAAAAAAGAAAAACAAGTAAATTAAACTAAGATACTGAATAAGAGAGATTAATGCAACTAAAAGCAGTAATGATTTGCCTCGATGTTTCATACAGCAAGCCAATGTACATATTTATAGCGAGGCAGCCTGCAAGAAGATGGCCAAGTTGTGACATGATGATCTTATTTACGACGTGCCAAAAAATTTTCAATGTGACAGACAAATAGTTTAAAACACTTCATTTTATGAGATAGAACAAATATTGATAATGGTTAAGGGAGTACAGTACTTGGGAGTCTGCAGAATAGAATTTTTCCATATCCTACTACTGTCATGAACTCCAATTAATGCAGTTTCACATCTCAACAAGACATCTAGGGTGTGATTTGGTCGCTTATAATCAACCTAAATACTATATAAATCATTTTCAATGTTTTTTTTCTAACTGTTTTTTTTTTAATGTTTTTAGAAGTAGATGTTGTTAACATTGTACTTGTTAGAAAATTATCTTTATATCAAAATAAGTATTTGTGGATAGTATTTTTTTAATATTAAAAGTTTATTATTTACTTTGTTAGCCGGATTGGTCAGCCGACCGTGAGAGTTTCAGCAGATGAAATTAACGTCGTCTAATTATTCTACACCTGCCAACTATATTACTATTACTGTAGTCTAATTTAAGTCATAAACGAATAAAATCCTGATTACTTTTCCCTGTTCTAAATCTAATACAGATGATTCCAATTTTTCGTACTAATTACTTTTTGAATTTCGAGCATAATTCTTAGAAGGTTAGAGTAGCAAAACTAGTCTGAAATTATCCTCTCCATAAGATCATCACAGTAGCCTTGACTTTTCAGAGACACGTGATTGATGTGTTAATTGATTATTGATGTTTTTGGTGTGATAATGGCATGACTTACAATCAAATATTTAATTATGATTAAGTGATTTTGACAACTATGGCAAATGGAGTTGTACAAGTTGTAATAGACTGATGAAAAAAAAGTTGTTTAATAGTCAGTGGCACATGTTTTTTATATGAGATACAAGAAGATTTTAACATGTGTAATGTTTCATCACAATTTTAGACAAAAAAATATATCACAATCCACAAGGCTACACATTAATTAATTTTATATTCTCATTTTGGTAATTACACTACATTCAGTGGCTGGTCCACCATTAATGAAAAGTTAATGGGATTGGGAGATATTCTTTTCTGCTTATGCACTCGAGATGTTTTCATTAACAAATTGATTTAACGGTAGAGTATTAAATAACTTTTTCTAAAATTTGGATTAATTATTTTTTAATTTCCTGCCTACAAACAAAAATTTTCTTAAAATAAAAAATTAAGATGGAGGTATCTTGATCTTTACAAAAGGATATTCACAAGATTCATTGAACCACAAAAATACTACTTTTTATTGTTTTCAAATCACACAATGTGTTTAACTTTAACACCTCATCCAAGAATTGCCCTTTTTCAAGAAGAGGAAATAGGTCAACATCTTGCTTAATTATCTAACTATATTATTGAGTTCCTTTTTCTCATTTTCCATGGCTCGACGGCCACAAATACAGACAAGTGGAACAACATAAACCAAACTCTCTCACCAACTACATTAATTATATTATTGAAGATGCTTTTTTGCAATTACAGATTTTCCACAACCACAACGTGATCATTCATTTGCAGACGTATTTGATCAAACCAGGGATATGAGCATTCAAGAAGTAGTCTTCCCAATTGATGGTCTTTGGATCAAAGTGAAACAAATGGGTCTGATCCACACCTTTCTCTTGAGCCCCGCCCATTCTCAACTCCTCTGTGTTCGTATCATCAAAACTGCATGTATTTATACAAATATACACAACGAAATTAAAATTAAAAGCAATAAAATGTTTATATATATTAATCACACATAATTGCATATATACATACATGCCACGGAAGAACGTGTATGGCATGTTAAGTTCCATCAATCGCATCAGAAATTTGAGTCTGCGTTTGCGATCACAGTAAATGCTGTTGAAATAGTTGCAAGATGCTAAGTTTATAAATGCTAATCCCTGTATCAAAAAAAACAAACAAATTAATAATAATAATAATAATAATAATAATAATAATAATAATTAATAAATTATTATTAATAATAATGATAGTATATTTGGGTTAAAATTTTAGAGATATATGATTAGGCATTAATTCAACAAACCTGAAGCAAAAACATGTAATGAAAGGTGATGTATCTGCGGAAACTGGAGATGTCTCTGAGCTCCTTGACATACTGGCAAACCTTGATAGGCTTTCCATTCTTTCCAATCCATGGTTTCTCCCTAAAGTAAGCAAAGCTGTAATCTCGAATTTCACCGATTCTTATAGGGTTTCTCAGGGAAGAACCCACTTGATAAATTGCCGAGGTTGATTGATTATCATTAGCCACCATGGCAACAAGCATAGCGTTCACCACCATATCTGCTGGTATCTAGCATCAAAAAATGTTTACATATATATTATTAATTAGTGTCGGTCAAAACAAACATTTGGTTAAAACAAACTCATATTCAAGAAGGATATATATTATATGGAGTGAGAAAGATACTACTTGCTTTATGCGCAAAAAAAATGAAGAAAGATACTAGCTAGTTTGCTATAACACTCACCAGATCAATGACTCCATTGAAGTCACCAAGAAAGCATTTTAGTCTTCCTTTCCCAAGAGTAACGATGAAACTATTAACAGTTCTGCGCAATCATATGATTAGTGAAATACTAGTAATTAAGCTTATTACAATCTAATACGTATCTACTTAACAATACATTAATCCCACAAAAAGTAAATCTACCCTGCTTGTATACATGTATGTGTCACTTATTTCTTCTATTAGGCTGAATATTCAAATTCTTCCTATGGTTTATCAGAAAAAAATTACACAAAATACATTGCCAATGAGAAATAGCTTTTTTATATATATACTAATGAGAAATAGCTTAATTTTGTACTTTTTCAGTTTCTCATGGCTTGAATCTGTTAATTATAACACTTTATTTTCCTTCATGTATAAAAAGATTGGAAATTAGAGAAGGAGAAGAGAACATATATATGGTTAACAAAGGTTTTTACCTGAAATCTTCAATCCATCCTGGGAATGGTTCTCTTAAAGTACTAGTCACGATAGAAGGACGTATTATGACCACCGATAACTTTTCCTTCATTTCTCCCACAATCATCTCCCCCATTGCCTTTGTGAATACATATGTGTTTGGCCATCCATACCTCTTTGCCCTGTTCAAATGACAGAATTTTGGAGGGTCAGCTAATTAATGAGTGCATCGAAGTAAAACAATTCTAATAAACGAGACAAAGATGGCAACTCTTAATGGTTAATGTTACATATTGTCTCCTTTTGGAAAGCTTGAAAAGAACTGGGTTAGTACCGCGCACCAACCTTTTGATGCCCAAGTCTTTCATGGCCATTTTGATCTCTTCACCTGTGGCCCCTCGACCTTTTAGTTCGTTTAATTTGTCTTCCACAATATTCTTCTCCTCATCAATGTCCAATCCAGGTACACCATTAATTGTGTCTTTGACAGTATATGGAGTCTCTAGGATCAACCCTGATTTCTCTCCGCATACATAAGCTGAAAATGCAAATGTAGATTCAATTACTTATTAATTAATTAACTATAGGCAATATCTTTTTTTTGTCCAGTTAAATTAAATGAAAGCTGCAAAAAACTCTTTATTAATTCTTAGTTTATCTTCAACTATTTGATGGACTTAATTCCCGGAATTAGTATATTTTTATAGAAAAATTCAAAAGCAACAATAACGTTAAGGAAGTTATGAGAAGGAATATGCTGACCAGTGGAGACATGAACAAGAACCTTTAGTCTCAAGCATTTCTTGGCAAAGCAAATTACATGCTTAGCTCCTGTTGTGTTGACACCAAGTGCAACATCATATCTGCATTCAGTTCATTTTTAGAAAACAAAAACATCTAGATTATTAGTTTAAAGGTTTTTTTTTTTTTTTGCTTAACAATAAGAAAAGAGACTAAGTTTTTACCTTTCATCAAAGGCAGTGGTTGCGGCTGAATGGACAATGACATCCAATTCACTCCAAATATCTTGTCTCAAATTAGGGTCTTGTATTCCCAAGTCCTCATCAAGAGAGATATCGCCAGGGACAACAACAACCTTCTCGGAGATAAAGGAATCAAAATTTGGCCCCAACTTTTCTCTCAAAAGTCTAAACAAGTCCTTTCCAATAATCTGCAAAGACAGGAGAAGCCACAAAGAAAATGATCAATCGAGCACACGGAATTAGACGAGCTTAGAATAATCATGTAAATAAATTTTTACCAAAAAATAAAACAATTCATATGGTGAACTTGGTTAATTATCATTATTAAGCAGTGTTTTCCAAACTCAGTCAGGCACGTGGTAGAACCCGGGTAACGGATTTACACTTTCTTTGTTAATTAAGTGGTCGGAACAACAGGAATTTGACCATAGTTTAACCGAAAAACCAATGACCTCGTCGACACTCTTAGCGTTAGCGCTGGGAGTAGCCCGAAAATCAGGAAGTAAACAAAACAAGCAAAGACCAAAGGAGATCTATATTTGTGGGCTAGGATATCATATTACAATGTGATGTCCTAGCCCATGTGTGCGGATCTTACTCGGGCTTTGCTTGTTTTCTCTACGATTTTCGGGCTACTCCAAGGGGTAACAAACACCCAGTTTGGGCTTAATAATAATCCTGATACTAACTTGCATATACCTCACTTTGGAAACGTTGTGAGGCAGACTTAGCATCTACGGCTCTCAAGAGAAGATAAATCTTCTTGACATCAGGTTGCACCCTTAGTATCTTCTCCAGAAAAACTGCAAATCACATTATATATATAATTAATGATGACTAAGCCCAGGTCATACATATATATATATATATAGTCAAATTAAAGAAAAAGGATATGCAGTGGTGACTAGTACTCTTGGCAAGAAATCCGGTGGCACCAGTGACCAAAATGTTCCTATTTTCAAGAAACCGAGTAACACATCCATTCTCCATGGCCAGAAACAAAGTGTGAGAAGAAATAATAAGGTATATAACCTAGAAATTCCAACTGATTTAGCATCAAAAAAACTGACTTATGAATCTAAATGGGGGTGGTGGGGAGCATTTATATTATATAATTTAGATTAATTTCTAGCAAAACGCCAATTACTTCAAGCTACATTTTGCTGGAATTGAACATAGTCGTCTGCAAGTACGTAATTCACAAATTTAGTTACTTAATTACTCCGTCGTTTTACTTGGAATAGGCCATATTTTGGAACACACTTATTTTTTCAAAGGCTATGCATGGCTATATTTTTGCCCAAAACTGAATTTAAATGTTCATCTTTTCTTAATCCCATGGCTAATCCTTCATTGACTAACTGACAAGAGTCCTAAAAACTTATCTAAATACTCATATAACGTACACGAATTTTCACCAAGTTTATACTCAAACCTTATGATCCATTATATAATTGTTAGTAGAATGTTTCTTTCAAGAGCTATTCCAAATTATTTCTAAATCTTCTTTCAGAGAATCGTTCAATTTTGCAGGGATTCCCTAACCATACATCCCAAAATATATTATAATTTCCAAAGTTGAAGTAATCAAAGTTACCCATATTTCCAATATTAAGTGTACCAACAAAGTTTTGCACATCAATTACCTACTCAAATATACATCAAAGCAAAGGGTTTCGGCCCATTTTCAGAGTATAGTGGATCAAGCCGTGGCCCACTTATTTGGCTAAGCTTTACCTCCAAAGTAAAGCATTAATGATAGTTCCTATTGTGTGGCCCAGGGACAATAGAAAATCTCAAAATGTATTTTCTTTTAGATATATACAAACGGATTATCAGAGTGTTGGTAGTATTTCCATATCCTCTTAAATGGGGAAGATTTTTGTCCAAGAATAATTTTCTCAAACCTTGATGGAAACTTATTTTTTGTTTGCAAATATGTGGAGGTAGGAAGATACTGTATACATGACAAGAACTTGGTCCTTTACTGAAATAAAGTTACAAGTAATAACCATGAAAAAAGTGTGGAAATAATCATACTAACGTCTTGAATTATAAAACAGAATAACATTGACAAATTCTGCAGAGATTTTTCCACTATATATCTCTCAGGGTGTATGGTATACTCATCACTTCATAAATGTGAGGATGAATTAAAAAACAATAATTGATTAAGGAATAGGTCTTAGTTAACCATGTGACAACTGCACATAATTAATCTTCTTGCCTAGAAACAAAACGACATCAATTTTTTTTCTGAAATAATGCAGGAACACATATATTCTGAAATGGGTAGCAAGTTCATATATCTGTCATATCATCAATTCTTGGGAGCAAACTGCAGCCTACGGTTCTTCTTCGCCAATATCATCATCTTTCATTTGCAGACGTATTTGATCAAACCAGGGATATGAACATTCAAGAAGTAGTTCTCCCAATTGATGGTCTCTGGATTGAAGTAAAACAAATGGGTCTCTACACCAATATTCTCTTCTGCCACCATTCGCAACTTCTCGGTGTTCATGTCATCAAAACTGCATATACACATGGTTAATTATACGTTTTGGTAATCAGATTTCTTGATTGATGGCAATCGTTATATGTATGAATTTAATATGATTAATTATATACATATA
The DNA here is from genome assembly GCA_028386065.3 of Turnera subulata. NCBI lineage: Eukaryota > Viridiplantae > Streptophyta > Magnoliopsida > Malpighiales > Passifloraceae > Turnera > Turnera subulata. Next base: position 44,173 of record JAKUCV010006276.1, read on the forward strand.
CATACACTCCACGGAAGAACAAGTATGGCCTGTAAAGTTCCACCAGTCTCATCACCAAGTTGACTTTCCTTTTGAGATCACTATAGACGCCATCAAAGTAGTTGCAAAATGCTGAATTTGCAAATGCTAATCCCTGTACAAGAGAAAAAAAAAAGTTAATACTAGTCAATTTTAATAATCCAATTCAGACTTAGTTTATAAGAAACACTAACGATAAATTCAATTCCTCTTCTTTCTTAAAAACCGTACTAAATATGAGAATTGATTTCATGAATTTGAATATATTTGCTACAGACTCGTAAGTAATTACCAGCAAATTGAATTCATTTCGTGTACTGATTTGATACAAAATGTGCTATAGTAGCTAGGGAGTCTTTAAGTTAACAAACCTGTAGCGGTAGCATGTAACGAAGGGCCATATATTTGTGGAAACTAGGCATGCTTCCCAAAACCTTGACCTTCTTGACTATGACAGGTTTGCCATCTTTGCCAATCCATGGCTTCGCTGAGAAGTAAGCAAAGCCATACTCTTGAAGGTCACCATTTCTCATAGGGTTTCTCACTGAAGAACCCACTTGATAAATTGCCTGATCTGATTGTTGTTGATTAGCATGAGCCACCATCGCCACAAGCATTGCGTTTACTACCATATCAGCTGGTATCTGCATATATATAATTATGTTTCAGGTTATTTAATTTTGTTTCGGGGCATAATTAAGCAAGCATGGGTCAGAAATAGCTTTCTTTGTGAAGCTTAATTGTAAATATATGATTAAACTCACCAAATCCACGATCCCATTAAGATCACCAAGGAAGCAAGTGAGTCTTCCTTTTGCATAAGCAACAGCTAAACTATCAATTGTTCTGCATTCACATCAATACATAGCTTAATAGTGTAGTTAATGCCAACAAAGCACGCAAATATACAAAATGTACTTAATTAAAAAATTAGTGCTATTTTATGTATGATTTTGTTAATTAAATCTGCTTGCAAAAGATTAATCTATAATTAATGTTGTCAATGGAAGTGTGGATTAGATAAAAGTAACAAAATGGTAAAAACAATCAAGAGTAGCAAACTTAATTATATATACCTGATGCCTTCAACCCAACCAGGAAATGGTTCCTTAAAAGTACTAGTCACAATGGTAGGGCGAATGATGACCACAGACAAATTTCCTTTCAATTGTCCCACAACCATTTCTCCCATTGCCTTTGTGAACACATATGTGTTGGGCCAACCGTAAATCCTTGCTCTATCAAATCCAGACCAAAAAAAAAACTTGTCACAATCCACAATATTATGAACTGCTCATAATTTATTAACCATATATAATTTCCAAAGTTAGTTCTTAGGCGTGGATGCACGCATGGCTATGCATTGATAATTAGTCTTTTGAATATCAGTTCTTTAATAACAGTAATTAAGATTCTTTTGGAAAACAACTGAATTAAAGCCCTCCAATATGGATCATTCTTAAATTTGAAGGGAGGAATAATGCTGGTCAAATCTTGTATGTTGGTTAACCTACCTAGCTACCTGGGTTTAGGTACTATTTGGTAGAAGAAACTGGTGGAGAGTTAGAGTAGACAACTCCTTGGGGGTGCCTACTGCCTAATGTCATAAATTATATGGCCGACGTAGTTATTTGTTTGGTGGGGGTCCCCTTAAATATTTGCTGCCTCCCTGCTTTCCCAGCCTAGTAAATGTACCTGGGAAATGGGAACAGTAAAAAATGATTCCTAAAATAAGCCAGTTTCGCCTTTTTTTTTTTTACCCCACTCCACCAGTATTCTGCATTTTCCCTTCTTGTATTAGATAAAACCTTAATGGCTTAATGAATGCGCCAGTTCGATCCAAAAGTGACCTAATGGTTGAGTGAGGACAAAGGAACAATTACTTCTCAATTGAATATCAGGCCTGCATAGCAGTGCACCACTAATACTTTTAGCAAATAACTCATTGCACCCAGAAGAAGAAAGATATAAGCCCTTTGCTTGATATGGCTTTGGAATTTATCTCAAAGAAGCACGCAATTCTATTTATACAAATTGATGACAGGTTTCCAAAACTAAGTTTATGCTTCGATCAAGTTTCCTGAATAGTGTCATCCACCTTATTAACTCTCATTTATTTCGTGCACTATTCTTGTTCATATATGATTCGCAAATCATATCTTTCCAAAGTTCATATACACAAGATTGGTTGCTTGACAAATTATTGTATCTGTGTAAAGCTGTAGCATCAACCATATATGATTAGGCACTACCTAAACACAGCCTAACTGGCAGCACTACACACTTAGGAAAAAAAAGTTAATGTCTGTCCTTTATAGGTGGGTTAATTTTCATTAATTCTCATAGCCAGAATCTTCATTCCCTTGGTTATAATTTTGTTTTTTTTTTTTTAAAGATGCTGAGGGCCAAAGTGGGGTGTCATTTTTAGGTGAAGATGTCAAGTTACTCCATTCGAGTAATTTGTAATCCATTTGAGTACAAAAAAGAATTCTTAAGCTTTAAAACCCATAATGCAGCTGTTCACATAATTAGTTAACCAAAATGGTGTAGCTAAATTAATAAAATGAAGTAGCCAGAATATGGTTGCAGCTAGCTCGGGGTAGCCCCGACCAAACCATCCATGGACACTCACTGTCCCAACATATCATTAATTATACTTGAATTATATACTCCTATGTTGCTAGAATACGTAAGATTATGCGACATATGTTGTATAGTATGTATATAATTAAATGTTCCCACCCACATACTGATATTTTAATCAGAGTAGTTGGACGGATAAGTTTTCAGGAATTGCGATAGTTTTTTTTTTTAAGTGGACCCCAAGAGAGACAATATCACCTGATCTAGATTCTATGTATAGTTTTAGCATAAAAAAATATTATGTATGTAGTTATTCTTTTAGAATTCTTGTTTAGACTTCTAAGAAAAGAATACTTGTTAAGAATTCAAACATCTCGCCTTTTTTTGGAGAAACAATGACTGTCAGTTTTAGACAGGAAATGAGTATCTTAGTTGATTTAACACACAAAAGGAAATTTTAGACAAAATGTCTATAGAACAATTAGATTTGGATTAATTTTTTTACCTTCCCTTGGTATTTCCTTATCTCTTGGATATTGACTAACTATTTTTTAAATTCGTTCAAGGAAAGAGGTCTATTAGTATTTAATTTAGCTTATTATTTCAATTATCTTCCTAGCGATTAATTTTCAACAGATAAATTGGAGGTATATCCTTAATTAATTTATCCCCGTACATAAGAGACCACAGTCAAATGGCCAAAGACTATGCTTTTAATTAAGTACGTACTTTATAGAGGGCAACATTTATTGGGTTGGCATAATATGCTTCAGGTTGGTTTTGCTTCTGTTCATATTATGCTAAGCATGGCCTAACTTCAGAAAGCTGGGTCCAACACTTTTATTTGACATTATGGTACAATAATATCATGTCCATAATTTGACATTTTTGTTAGACATTCGCCTAGCCCCCCAAAATTAATGGAACTTCATGTTCTTCTTTTTTATTTATTGTAGTGATCTATAAGAAAGATCACTTAGTTAAGAAAGATCACTTTCTTTGACATTAATCCTAGACCAAAGTCCATTCTTCTTTCATTTTCTTAATAAAGGCAAGGCATGCCAATTAATGTCGTTTATGTTTTTCTTTCATGAAATGTTTTTCCTTATAGCTATGTAGGTAATGTCTTAATGGACTAGAGAAAGCATTATCATAACTGGGTATGTATATGTGTTTCTAACCTTTTGATGCCCAAGTCTTTCATTGCAACTTTGGTTTCTTCATCTGTTGCCCCTTCAGCTTTCAGTTGGTTTAATTTTTGTTCTATGACGTGCTTCTCTTCATCAATGCTTAATCCAGAAACTCCATTAAGAGTATCTTTAAATGTATAGGGTGTCTCCAGGATCAAACCTGACTTCTCGCCGCTTACATAAGCTGAAAAATGAACAATGTTGGTTGAATTAAATTAGCTAGGTGATACATGAACATATGAAATGATTTATGAGTTAAATTAATGCAAGCTAAAAAATAAATTCTTGATTTGGTTATATTTAAAATCAATCGAGGCAGAGACAAAGAACTCTAATTAATTGTACTCACCAGTGGAAACATGGACAAGGACGTTTAGGTTGATACATTTCTTGGCAAAGCAAATGACATGCTTAGCTCCTAATGTGTTGATGCCAAGTGCAACATCATACCTACATTAATGAGTGAATTTGTAAAGGAAACTCTGTTTATTAATTGAGGTTCATATCAAATCAGAAAAACTGACAATACGCATATTCTTGTATGTATACCTCTCATCAAAGTTGGTCGTTGCAGCTAAATTAATTACAACATCCAGTTGACTCCACATCTCTTCCCTCAAATTATGGTCTTTGACTCCCAAATCCTCATCTAGAGAGATGTCACCAGGGACAAGCACAACCTTTTCGGAGATGAAAGAAGATAGATTTGAACCCCATTTTTCTCTCAATAGCCTGAACAAGTCCTTCCCTATAATCTGTATAGAAACAATTAAGTAGGCGCAAGAATAATTAATCAGAGACTAAAATAATACTAAAAAGAACACACATAAAAGGGTTTATAATTTGAGTTGGTGGCATCTATGACCACTAGTCAAGGTTATGGAATCTTAATGTGATGAAAAAAGGTTATGACTTTTGTTTTTGTCATTGCTTTATACACATATATCAAAACTTGCTACCTGTTTGGGGTATCTGAAACATGCAGCATTGATACATATATCTTCTTGCTTTTCTAGTCTTAGTTTCCTACATATGGGGGCCATAGTGTTGGTTAAAGCTTAAGAAGATCTTTCTATGATTTTAGCTTTTTAAAGAGTTTGTGATTTTTCAGCCTCAAACTTCAATCTGCAAAAGCAGAAGAGATGAAGAAAAAGAAAGAAAGCTAGCTAGCTAACTGTTTTGTCTACAGAAATACTAGCTAGTTGATTCTCTTTTTCCATTTAGTGTACACTTGCACATGTAGATACTCTTTACTAGGCTGTATCTATAAATGTGTATGTATATATGTACACTATACCTCCGTCTGCAAGCGCTGAGAGGCAGACTTAGCATCTGCAGCTCTTAAAAGAAGATACATCTTCTTCACATTTGGTTGCACCCTCAATATCTTCTCCACAAAAACTGCATTTCACATCAATTGTGGATAGATAGATATGTCAAGTGATATATGCATAACTTAATTTCTCGAAAGGAGATCAACAAAAGAGAAGCTGAGGTAGAGAGAAAAGAGAGGATGAAAATAAGTACTTTTTGCCAGAAATCCGGTGGCGCCAGTGACCAAAACATTCTTGTTCTCAAGGAACTGAATAACACTTCCAAATTCCATGGCAGAAGAAACGAAATGAAAGCAAATGAGAGGGGAGAATAAGAGAGATGGAAGTGTTTTTGTTTTGTGCTTTTGTTTGGCTTGTGGGTGGCACAAATGATTCGCCAAAAATCTAGTACCAGTTTGCCAGTTGATATAGCAAGATAAAGGTCATTTATGAGATGGAGTGCACGTAAGTGGAATGGATTTTTTTTTGGGCTTGGCAGATGGAATGGAGAAAGGTTTTATTTATTTGTGTTAGTATCTATTTTTTTCCTTAGGGGTTACTATATAATATGAAAAGGGTTTTTATAACTTGGTTTTTTTTCTCCTGCCAATTATTATTTCTTTTTTTATTGTTGGGTAAGGGCGTTAACTCGATGACCCACTTCACCTTTTAGTATTTACGTCTTTGGTTTGGGTGGTCACCCACTTGACTCACAGATCGAATTTGTGACAATATCAAAAGGAATTTGGATGCACTGGTTTTCTTGAATTTCTTGTTGTTGATTAGGGGTCCAACCCAGCCTACCACCCCTAGCAAATATTGATACGTACTCTTCGCCAAGTGTCGATATACTTATAAGCCAGATGCTGATGATACGCAAATACTTTTACCCTGTAAGGGATAAAGGAAGAAATACGTACATTCCCACTTTATCTGGGAAAAGAAAGAGTTATACTACACCAATTCGCTGGTTTAAAATAATCTTATTGCAGCATTCTATGGGGTTAGATCAAGTTAATTAGTTTGAGCTGTTGTAAATCAATCAAGACATGGCAAGTTCGATTCTTGGGAATGTATACATTCTAGAGGTTATTAACTTTTACGATTTTAATCATGCATTGAATCTGGATTAATATAAACACATGCAATTACTCAAACAACAAAGCTGCGCAGCGAACACGGCTTCAATTCATTGTCACTTTCTTATGTTTTCCTTCAAGACCTTTCTTCCTCACTATTGATCAGCACAGAGAGGACTTATCAAAGATTACTTCTCCTAGCTTCTTGATTGTCTTCAAACCTAATTAAATAGTTTGTGTTGCATGCATCACATTTCTGACGTCCTATCCTATCCCTGTCCAGATATTGGAGGCAATTAATTTCTATCCAACGACTCATGTAACCCTTTTATATGAATGTTTCCCCATTATGAAGTACCGGAGGTTATGCTTGCATAATTAATATTGCAGGCTGCTTGCATGATGGAAAACAGGGAATCCTCAAATTTCAACCCAAGGAGCAAAGACAAGAAGGATTCACATTCTTAATTTGAATTTCCTAGTATTCTTGTATTTGGCCGGTCAGTATGCCATAAATTTTGCGGGAATTGCTCAACAAATGAAAACCTGTTGGAAGACAGTAATAAAATTCCTAGAAACTCCAGCCAATCTTTTGAGCTACAAACTCCGAGATTGAAATCATTCGGGTCACATTAAATTTGTACCGACCAATCTGTATTTTTCTTTAATCTTAGGAAGTCAGGAGAGAGATTAGTCTAGTCGGCTAGAATACTCTTTTCCAGGAGTTTTGCCCCGACTAGTCCAGATTGGATTCGGATTACGCACCTGATTCAGGTGGATGAGTCTCCTAATTGGAATTTTCAGCATACGAGGACTCGAACCAGAGACCAAGTCACTTACCTTAAACGAACTCCACATTGGTGGTTAGAATACTCTCCTAATATTTAAAAAAAAAATGTAAAAATTTCGGACCAATATTTAGGTTATAGCTAGACCGAAACCTCGCAACTAATGCTTCTAAGAAAATATAATTGGAACTTCAGTTTTGAATGAAAAGTTGCCTCATTTAGAGATCATGACTATAATATATGGCATTAGTTTAATTTGACTATCCCCGACTCCGCATTCGTCCATGGTTGTTTAATTGTGGATGCAACCAAAACCTTCAGTTCCTCCATTAAAAAATATGTGAGCAAACTATCTTTCTTTGGCGAAAAAATCAGTATTGTTCCCTGTCTTTCCATATATATAATCTAATCTTAAAAGATACATGCATAAAATATCTTTCTACCAAGGTTATTATACAAATTAATTGGAATGTCACACAATATATCTACTATATTTAGTCAAGGGTCTAAAACATAGACTATTTTGGTGATTGTAACTAGCTAAAAGATGATTAAAATCAAGAACACTGAGCATTATTACACAAAAATAATAAAGCGTGCCCTTTATGGTTTCTTCTTGAAGACCCACATGTAGAACACATGGGATCTAGGCCAAGAAAAGTGTAATGTTACTTTTTCCTCATTATACAACTTTGACGTATGAAATTGCTGACAAACACTTAATGCAATCCTCTTCGTGATGCTATTAGCCATTAGTAGCAATCTGCTTACCTACCTTTTGTTGTATTCGGTCGCTATTTTATGTACATAATTATATTATAAGTCAAGCTTGTTTATTGGCAAAGATTTTTTTTTTTTTTGATGAAAAGACGAGACTTTATTAGTTAGTCAACACAGAACAAGCGTTTCACAGTCATCAAACAAATGACTGAGTCATACACTGACAGGTACAAGAAGGATTAGCAAACTACATACACAGAAGGACCAAGATCTACACTAACACTGGCCTACATATAGGACCATTCCATGCAAACTTCTTTTTTGAACGATGCCTAGTTGGCTATCCCCTCGCTGTGTTTGAGATATTTCGTGAAGTTTGAAACAAGAGTAATATAAAAACTTCTTGTCCTACGAATTTTATGCATATAACTTTCCTATAACTTCTCAAGTTTTGGATAGAAATATTAATGTAAAAGACAATATGGATCCCTTTCAAACAAGCTAGCTAGCTAGCTAGCTTTCTTCCCTTTGGATGATTAATTTAAGTATAATTACTTAATAAAAGTCCTTTTACGATCATTGGCCCGGCGTGAATACTAATCCTATTCATATAGTATGCTTTAAGAATATTTGGTGAACAATCATTTTCATTTTTTGGCTTTCAGGGCCTAGCCAACAAGATTAGACTAACCATTCCAATTTCCAATATATATGCGTAATCCCATCTCTCCAATATGGGACTTGTTCAAGAAAATTACACTAAGAGTCACATAAATACTGGACACAAGAATTCCTTTAAGTAGCATTTTTTATAATCTTAATTCTTGTTTTCAAGCTTTAACGAGTATTTTAATTGATCATGGATTTTGTACTTCGATTTCTTGTCATTAAATTACCTAATTAGGAAATTAATTTGAAGGTACGGAAACTGTATATAAGTAGGATAACTAGCTATATACCTAGTGGCACGGGCACCACATAAAACATGGCACATATTATTCCTGATGCATCTATGGATGGCCCTTAATTATTCTATTTAAGGTTGGCTGTAGAGATAATGGATTTTGTATTAAGGAAATTACTGATTAAACAATGAAAATTTTAGATTTTATAAGGGACCCAATACACAGAAGTGTTGCATGTTCCAGATATACAGATGATTTGGGAAAAATTATATAATCTCTTTTTTTTTGGAACTTTTGTGTGGCTGAAGGTTCATTAACATATTTTAATTGCTTTTCTTCAATGAAATTCATCGTTCATATAAATCAACGAAACGTGCAGTCATATGTTTCTATATTTATGGTACAAATAAGAAACCTAGACTGAATATGAAATCTAAATTTAGGCAAGTTTTCAAGTCTCCCTCATCATCAACATCCTCTCCATGCCCTCAAGAGGAAAAATGTCAAAGTTCATAATAACCTGCCAACTGCCCACTATAATATGCTTTCCTTTCTTGCTTACAAGATTTTGCTGAAAAGAACAAGGAAGGAAATTATGAGTGTATGTAACATGGTATCATATCTACAATCCAAAAGAATTAGATTCATGAGTTGTTTAGTAGCGTTATCTTCTAGGTTTGATTAATTTCAAATAGATATGACCCAAAAAGTCAGTTCCTGCTAAGCAAGGAAAGCATAATATCTTCTGTTAATTAAGGTAAAGTAAACATTCTAATGGGCAAAGACAACATGGGAAAACAGGAGCTGCAGGTTACGTTCAACAGAAGTTAAGTCACAGGTCATACATAAACAATATATATATATATATATATAGCTCAAGACAGTGCCTTCCAGTTGGTTTACTTAACTGCCTGCACTTGCACAGTTTAGCCACCAAATCAAATAGTGTCTCTTTTCTTACTTGTCACAACCAATTAAAGCATGTGGCTTAGGCTTATGTGTTAATAACTTTAACACGACAAGCTAGTTTGGCCTTGATATTCTGATTCTTGCACAGATCATACATGTAACAACAGTATTTGTGTAGGTCACTACTCCTCTGTATTTACTAATGGTATCAATGGCATTAGGTGAACAATCTCTTTTGGGTTTTCGGTGGACGGCTGCCAGCATTGAAGCAATTAATTAGTGGAATATTGCAGGAAAATATATTTATTTATGACTAGTGTTTTAATTCCGCCACATATTCTGTTATTAATATTTTTGTTACAACGGTTTTTTTCTTTTGGCAGTGGCATATTAAAGCAGTAGACAACAGCCCAGATTTACAATTAATGTAATATCTCTTTAGTCATTTTGGAATGAATTAGAATTGGAATGTTGCATTTAATTTCTTCTTCTTTTTTTTTTTGAGGTCACAATAATTTTCCAAAGCTTTCATAATTTCGGTTCCAATGTCACTATCAGATCTGGGAATAGGATCAGTAGCTATTAAAACTAAACTGATCAGATGGGAAAAAACATGAACTGGAGGGTTGTCTGTATTTTTTTTCTGTAGTAGACTATCACACTACTAAAACAGTAAAAATTAATTGACTATGCCAGTTGTAGTTTTGTTTTTTTTAAAAATACTTGAATTTGTTGCAAGACAATGTTGCACCAGTATGGACCACTGTACGTGTAATTAATTACGTGCAATTGACCACTATTATTGACCTATTAGGCATGGCCATTGCATGTGCTCGAGTGTCCCAGGACAGAAATGTGAAGTGATGAGATCTTGAAGGTACCTTTTTGATCTAAAAATCTCCATAGGTGACATTTTTCAGGTTCACTGTCTCTCTTTACATGTTAACAACACCATTTACAAATAAGAAAAACACACATGTATGTTTGCTTATATTGAATGGAAAAGCTGTAATTTGTAGGCTTCTTGTGGTTATCATGAACTTCAAAAGAGAAAACAATGCCATCCATCGTGTTCTTATCCATGTCTTGCCACTTAGCAGTAAACATTTCGTAAGAACTACAAAATTTTATACTTTACCTCCATATGAAGGGGCAGCCGGTGGATTAACAAGAGAAATTCAAGGAATCTTATTGTTGTTGGTTGAGAAAAGAAAATTGAAGTGATAAAACTACGGAGTTAACATCAAATCATGAAAACAATAGAGCATTCCCATAAGAACAAAATTTGAGACCCAGGCCATCGTGCACAGAACTGAAAAGGCCCGGAGATCTTGGTTCTGGGCCCTGCCAGTTGCAACAGATAACAGGTATGGCCTAACAATGAATTGGTGGCAAAAGCTACTTGCACAAGGATCAAGAATTTTCACATTCCAATCTAAGATTTGTTTAAAAGCATCCAAAAGAATTATGAGCAACGCAACATCAACATGTTAAAGTAGTTAGCAAAGAAAAAAGTGCACACACCATATACAATTACAACATTATGGAGATGAGAGCTACTGAGAGATCAACTGAACATTATACTTTAAAATTGTACATGAAAGAAGACCCAGCAAGTTGATCACAGACAGCTATAAACACACAAAATGAGCTTCTTTTTTACATACCCGGGTGCATCTTCAAGAACAGGTTAATGGAATAATCCACCTACGCAATAAGCTTTTAATTTGACATATTTTGTAGCTTTGCCTTTCTTGAGACAGCCACTGCAGACAACTATGACTCAATGAGAACTATGAAAAAATTACATAGAAGCTGCAATTTTCATTGCAGCCATTTCAGCAACACTGCGTCAGAGACTGCTGTCATCTTTTGAGACTAATCCTATTGGTTAGAAGCTGCAGTTTTTCAATCACTATCAACTACTATTGGAACCACGCTAACTTGATCTGTCTGCGTCAAGCCTAAATCTACTTGCTCAGTTGCTGATGAAGTACAGTTTTCTTCCATGGTTTTAATGGAGGTAGAGTTCTCATGTTCTGCTGCAGGGGGGACAGAATCCTCATGTTCTGCTGCTGATGGGGTAGAACCTTTATCATTTGTTGCTGGCGGGGCAGAGACTATTTGGTCTATTTTTTCTGCCTTGGGATTCGTTTGCTCTATTACTGGTGGGTCACACTCCATCAGACTAGTTGCAGGTTCAGATGTAGTAGTTGGTGGTAGGGAATTCTTTGGGTCATGCTTATTTTCGGCAGTTTCATATTCAGATAAGAGATCCATAAACTCATTAAGCAAACGCTGAACTTTTCTATTTGTTGCCATGGCGGGAAGAATGTCTTCTCGTAAAAGTTTATGCTTTCTCATTCCCTGCACAAAACCCAATAGAGGTAACTTAGACAACATAATTTGGCTTTAAAACAAAATGATAAACGACCATAAAACAAGGGGGTATTGACCCAACTCCTGTTTCAAATTGTGCGGTTTTTAAGAAAAATGAACATGGAGCAGTGGAGAAAAAAAAAGATGGAAATGACAAATTTCAAAGGCAAACTGTGACAGTGTGGGACAGCTGCTCAAAAGATGATACCAAAGAGACAAATTCTTACAAGCACACAAGGATCCCAAGCCAGACTCTGTGCGTCTGAAGCTCCCGCTTCAGTCATTCCAGTAGGAGGTCCAAGAAAACTTTCACAGACTTCTCGTAAACGTGACTCATCTGCTTCTCTGAAATATTAGAACATGGACGTTAGCTGCATAGACAAATACTATCACGAGGAAAGGCCTTATACGCCGAGTAATATCAATACATTAATCATTCATTTGGGGCACTAAAAACAAGTTCACAGAGACAAAAAGACCTTGCTAAAAAGCGTATGTAGGATAGAAGGCACTGGCGATATTCATTTGGAGACTTTAAAACCAAGGAGGATGCCAACTGAGCCTCCAAATGCGCACGTGTTTGCACACCATCATCTGTCACCCTGAAACAGCAGATAAGACCATGAGACCAAAAGACAACTCTAACAATTGCTTAGTTAAGTGAAAATATAGGTGGGACTGGCAATTAAAATGGTTTGTTCCTTTTTTATTGGTTAGTTTGTGGAAACTTAATTCCCATTCATCAGTGTAAGAAAATGAAAAGTGAAATACATTCCCTCCAGTATACTAAGGATTCAATACTCCTTCCCCCTCGAACAAAACATAACTAACAAAACCCAAGAGAAAACCTGCAATTCTGAATACCTGCTCCAACCTGGCTTTCTGGCCAAATACTTCCTAACATCCACCTGCAATGCAGCTAGCTCGCCACTCTGAATTGAACCCAAATTCCAGGAGCTAGCAAAATTTGATGCAGGAAAACAATCATCTGCCACTCTGAGCCAGCACTTGAGACTCATATCAAAAAGGAAAGCATGCCGTGTGGCTAATACAATGAGAGGAGAACCAGACTTCGATAATTTTGCAGAAATAACTTTTATTGTCCCTGGAAGAGAAACATGATAATAGAAAGCAATCCAGTTGAGAGACAATTAACAAAAAGCATTAAAATAAGAAACAATCCATCCTACAGTGAAAAGACAAAAAGGAAAGAATCAAAACCCGTAAGAAAGGAAAGGATCCAGTAAGATTGAGAAATAGGTCTCGTACTACAGGAGCTGACCTTTTGATGAGGCATTTGGATCTGAAGTAAGTAGAGAGGCCAATGAGTCCTGAAGGACACAATTCCTACTGAACAGATCCCACACATACAAGGATCCCTTCCTTGTGATCAGCAACAACTTCCAACACTCATCGCAGTCCACAAAAGTTGCTGCAGATCCCATCATCATAGTCGGCATGGAACGCCTTCCACACTTTGTGTAGACCTAGTCAAAACAAAAGGAGGATATTTACATTTTGAAACAAGTACACCAAAAAAGAACACAAATATTGCAACTAGGATGTCAAGAATACACTAAGGGAATAACATTCAGCTAGTTATTGTACTCCTAGTAGCCATCCAGAACTGCGATTCATGAACAGAAAATAAGAATTAATCTAGCTCATTAAGAATGAATTTTTATTACTTACCTGGAGACATCCATCTTCACATCCAACAGCCCAAAAGTTTGCATTTCCAGCTAAAACAGTGACTTTTCCTGAGATCCGGTCAGACCAAAGTGTTTCAGTCCCTCGGGTACAAACAATTTCTGTTTCTTTCATCATTGATGTATTTCCCACACCGATAATGTCATTTACAGCATGTTCTCTGGGACGAGCTTCCAAGCAAACTGGTATTGTGTCTTCCCCTACTTTCTTATCAAAAACCCTAATTGAAAGTGGAGTACCAGAGACATTAGCAGAACTAGAAGCCCTCACACTACCAGCCTGTTCCACATTGATGCTTCCATCCTTACCTGCAGAACCTGCTACCTTCTCAATGACCAGGCTCTCCGTAATGGTGGCTCTTGCAGTGCACCCAGAACGCTCCTTTAAGTCGGAGCTTTTGCCAAGTGTTCCTCTGAGAGAAAGTTCCCGGGAACTGCCATTGGCAGAAACTACCCCATTTTCATCTTTTCTGTGATCAGTCACTGGAACAGGAAAATCAAGAGCTTGAGGCTGAGGCCCACCAGTAACCATGTCCTGATTGGGCACGCCTACTGCTTCTGGAATAATTCTCTTTCTGCCATCAGGCCGCCTGTATTCGCGTTGTTTCACTGGACTAGACATCCGGGTCGAAGTTGCCGCTTTATTTAACCCATCGCCAGCAGCTGCCCCACCCTTCTTTGCATCATCAACAGGAGGCTCAGAAGCCTTTTTTGTAACCCCCAAGTCAACAGAAGGTTTTGCAGGCACCCGATTTTGCTGGATATCCACTGCCACTTTTTTGCTAGCTGTTTGCTTGGCCGAATCAGCTTCAAGAAGTAGCTGCGCTGGACTCTCAGCTATGTTTGCCTGTCTACCTCGAACATCACCGTATCTACTTCTCTTCAACTCGTCAAGTTCCGAATCACTAAGCTTTTGTCCAAGCTCTTTTATATCAAAATGGAAAGTAGCTACTGTCCCATCCAAGGAACATGCAAAAAGGGAATATCCATCAGGACTCCTGCTCAGAAAGCAGAAATGAACAATTAAAACATGGGAGAACTACAGGGAACAGAGTAAAGTGAAACAGAGTCCAACTCAAAAATTAATATGAAAATATCAAATATACCAACCAGGACAAGTCCACAACACTTTGAGTAAAGAAATGCTTAGCCACAAAAAGAGGACGAGGACTTGCAGTTGTCCAGACAGTTATAGTTCGATCCTGACTCCCAATTGCAATAACATTATAAGGCTGTGATTCTTTCCCTCCAACCTTAGAAGCACCATTAGTCCAACCAACTGATGCAGCTTTTCCTTCGAGTGCACCAGTGACATTTTTTTTAAACATTGAATGGTTAAACTTCACCACAATAATGGGGGCATTGTGTCCTAAGAAGTCAAATGTAGCAGCCCATTCACCTCTTTCAAGAACTGGTGCGGAATGCCTTGGCTTCTGGAAACCATGAGTTGTAGTTATAAAGTGCCCGCAAGGGGACCATCCAAGCCGTCTGAAAAATGTAGATCCAAGCTGAAAAAAGTACACTCATACATTAGAAGGAAGCAAAATGGAATAAATATATCATTTAAAGTCCAGTACATACTGATTTTGCCCAGTGACCATCTGTTCTGTGAGCCAGGCTCCAATCACTAGTTCGCCAGATAATAACGGTCTTGTCATCAGATTGACTCGCAATGAAGGAGCCAATGGGATCCCAGGTAACTCCTTTCACCAAACTAGAGTGGCCTCTAAGAACTGCAGTGCAAATTCCATTGCTCATATTCCAGATATGAATAGTGTTGTCCAAACTACCACTAGCCAAGGTCAAGTCATCTGGAGACCAATTAAGATCCACCTACTTTACACATACGAAACAACTCCCAGTTAGACGATGATCCATGGGACTGTAAGAGACACTATCACTGAAGCACAACACAGATTATTCATAACGCATATATCTAATCAATCATTTTTATAACATGTAGAAGGAAAAGTAAGAAGTATTTAAAAAAAAACAAGCAAGCAGTTTCACATCCATCAGTATCCAAGCATGTGGAACCAATGTCATTACCACGTCTGCAGTGTGTCCTCTCAAAGTCATGGCAACTTTCCAGTTCTCAACATCTGGAGGCTCTCCACTCCCAAACTCAGTAGTTCCTGAACCAGGCTTCTTCTCATGAACTAAAATAACCTGATCATCAGAACCCGAAGCAACGTACCGTCCATGCTTGGCCCACCTTACACAGTTAACTGATCCAAAGTGGTCGCGGAGAGTTGCAAGAAGCCGATGAGTGGATACGGTATTTTCTAAGTCTCGACTAACAGATTTCATGTTCCATATTCGGACCTGCATTTAAATAGTGAAAACTTAGATGTCATCTTTTACCTGCACATATAAAGATAAGTAACATATGACAGGTAAAGTTATGAATAACTCCGTGCCCTTCTTTCGAAGACAAAATTATTTGCAACTTAGGATGTTGGTACCAAATGCCTTTCACATCAAATAAAGGAAAGATCGGGTTTATACCACACTTATAAGGACTCCTAAATATTTAGATTGGAGTTTAATTTTCATATCCAGGGTCAAAATGAATTACAAAATTCATCATATCCTGTGGGATAAAATGCCACGAATTGTAGGTGAATGACTCTTAGAAAGATATGTGGAGGATGTTATATTATGCTTCTACGCATAAAACATAAGTTTACTTATCACTTGCAAAAATGCACATGGTATGTAATCGTTGTCCCCAAAAAAATCACATCTATAGATCTAATCGCAATGCAATTCCTAAAGAGGAAAATTTCTAATTGCATATAGACAACTGGAGAACAACTGATAACTTAAATATCACTACCCAGGTTGCCGTGCATTGATAAAAACCCAATTACTGATATTTCACTCGAATAAAGCATAATAGCAGTCAATGGTTCCACTCAGAAGGTAAATTCTAAGCAAGCAAGGTTACTTAAAGTCCACAAAGTCCCATCAGCTAATGGTTAGTAATATCCACACATACAAGATACTACTCGATACCACCGATTGGGAACAGAAGTTAATCACATTCAAATGGTAAAGCATAATAAACATGCAATAGCCAAGAAAAACCAGAAGGCTCATAAAATTGACAATAATTGGAAAACAATAAAAGATACAATTTTTCGGGCAAAAAAGGAGAATTAAGGTTGAGGGAAGAAGAAATACCTTGTGGTCACCACCTCCAGTAGCAAACCTTTCTCCACCGGGCTGAATATCGATGGAGAAAATCTGCATACCCTCATGCCTCACCCAACTGGGTTTCTCAGCAATCATCTTCTTTTAAAAAAAATTAAAAAAAAATAAAAACAGTATTTCCTAAAGAACTAACAAAAGGGTATCGAAGTTAGCTGCTATCGTGAACACCAGCACCCTCAATTGAGCAAAGCAAAAACCCAGATCGTATTCACCATCCAATTTAGGGTTTATGGTTTTGGGGAGACCAAAAATCCCTAAATTGATAGTAATTGGCTCGGGAGGAGGCTTCCTCGTAGAAAAAGATGTAAACTTTGAGGGAATTATGACACCGCAAGAAACTGTGATTAGACTGAGAAGTAGTCTAAAACCCTAGAGAGAAAGAAATCCAAGAAAGAAAGAAACTTTCTTGTCTTCTAACGGTCAAAATCTAAGGGAACAAAAAAAAAAAAACCTAGAAGAGTGCGCGAGTGTGTTTTTATTAGTAGTGTCATGGCCTCATGGGGGTGCAACAGAAGTAGGGGGCGTGTGTGTTGTCGGTTTTAGTCTTGAAAGCGAGGGAGACAGACAAAAAGTAAACAAGAAGTAAGAAGTAAGAAGTAGTAGGTAGTAACACAATAGGATTACAGATTTTTCCTCTTTCATCAACTTAAATAAACAAGGGTTAAACTTAAATCAGAAAAGTTTGATTCTTGTATAAAGAATTTAAGATCAATGACGTCCTAAAGGTGATTGAGTTTTAAAAAAAAAAAAAATTGACTATGTCAAGTTGTGCAACTTGTGGGGTAAGTTTTAGGATTCAATCGATTTGTGCTATTTAACCTGTTATAAGTTATAACTTACAAGCATGCTTTTCTTTTCTATTTTGAATTTTCTTTTTTTTTTTTAAGGGTACAAGCATGCCTAACCTTTTCCAATCGTACCCATGTGAATGTGATATAGTACAAGCATGCCTTGCCTGGCTCACACCCGAGCATAATGGGTGTCTCCCATGAAGGATTTTCTGTTATCTACTTGTTTTAGCCATCTATAAGATTTGTCTCTTGTTGTCAAACTATTAGTGGTTAAGGAGTTTTTCTTGTTTATATTTTTTTGGTCCGAAACTTGGAACCTACATTGATCAATGAATGGGCATATCCATGTACAAAAGGGATGAAATTGCAGGCTGAGGAACATGAATAAACCCAGTGATCAGGAGGAACATGAAAGGGGAGATTTTTTAGATCTTGACATACAAATAATTCATTTTGCCAATGAGGACCAAACATATTGGGACGACATCATAAAAATATACTCGAATTTCTCTGGAGAGCAGGAAATATGTCAGCACTAAAGCACTTGAGTGACTATAAAGAAAGCACACTGAGAGCTATAGGACTCCTAATCTTATGAACATCATTCTTCCAAGTCAGTGCTCCAAATACAAAATTCCCATTGCTTGTTTCCAGAGGAGTAAAATCAACCCGAAAAGTTGTTTTCTCTCCCGCCCTGTTGAACTTGAGTGCAGCAGGTGTGACACTGACCTGAACCCCAACTGGATAGTCAACAGCAGCAACAAAAGTTGCTGGTCCTTTCCCACAATAGGTAACTGTTCTATGGACAGACACTTTTCCATGCATCCTGGATACACCTATTGATGGATAATTGAAGTCATAGGACTGCGTGTAAGGCTTTTGGCAATAAGTTGGCTGTCCTGTCAGGTTTTTCAGCTGGGCAGGGCTTGCGCCTGTACTGCACAGAAAACTAATGACATCCGTGGAATCAAAGTCATAAAGTAGTCCAGGATTCAGTGCTGATATTGGGTTTATGTGCCCTGATCCGAAGTCAAAAGGTGTAGCCTGAGTGGCATTGGGATCTCTACCAATCCATCTGTAAGTGTTGTCCATGACCGTAGCTGTAACCATGTGTTGAAATAAAAGATGTTTAGGCATGAAGGAAACTGTGCATATTAGCTACAGAGTGATGCCAGCCAGAAAGTGTCATGGTCAAAAGCTAACCTGTTGTCATGATTGCAGACATTATGGCTGCTGGACTCCATGAAGGATTGTAAGATTTTAAGATTGCTGCAACTGCTGAAACATGTGGGCAAGACATTGAGGTACCAGAGACGATGTTGAAATCCACTGATCTCCCACCTGAGTCATCAGTGGCCAATGGAGACCATGCTGCCAAAATATTCACACCAGGTGCTGTAATGTCTGGCTGCAATAGATTATTGAATTGGTTAGACCAAATGGAGAAATGGAGAGGACAAATGGAGAAATCAGATGGAGCTTACTTTAATGATATCTGGGGTGATGATATTTGGTCCCTGTGAAGAAAAAACAGCCACTTTGGGTGCAGGTTTAGTATGCAGAGAAGTTACTGTTGGGACAATTCTGGCAACCGGATACCTGCAGAAAGGGAAGCATTTCTAGTCATGTTAGACTTCTGGATTTGTTTCAGCTCTCTTTTCTTCTATAGACAGT
Source organism: Turnera subulata (assembly GCA_028386065.3). Classification (NCBI taxonomy): domain Eukaryota; kingdom Viridiplantae; phylum Streptophyta; class Magnoliopsida; order Malpighiales; family Passifloraceae; genus Turnera; species Turnera subulata. Next base: position 63,447 of record JAKUCV010006276.1, read on the forward strand.
ATTTCCACACAAGCAAGGGTAAGCAAAGTACTTTTGTGTCTGCATATATTCTTGAAGTTGTTGTGCTTCTTCTTGACCGATTAAAGTGGCAGGAATGGCAAATTGGAAACCTACTGATAAGGCAAATGGATCAATCAGTATCATTCCAACACCACCACCTTGTTGGACTACCGGAGCCTTCTGTCTTCTATTATCCAAAGGGGACTCGAGTGCGCATACCACGATCTTCCCTTTGATCTTGTTAGAGTCTAGAGTGTTATTCTTGCAAAAGCTGTTAGGAAAAAAGAGAGACAGTGAACAAGTGAAACTTGAGTCTCAAACAAATTGGAATGAGTGTACTGGTTTTGAAGACAATACTTTTAGTGCCTGATAATGGAGAAAACATTGAGGATACCTTGCATTCTGGGTTGTAACTCCCGGCACAGCTGCATCCTCTCCAGCTATTAAACCATAAGATGTGTCCATTTTCAGGGGGTTTAAAGAGAAACCCTGAAGGTACAAAAAAGGTTTATGGATCTAATATGATTTAATGTGTTTGCATTCTAATGATTTTTGTAAACAGGAAACAACAAAAGAAAACGAACTAGTTTGTGAGATCACATTAACACAAATTACCTTCAGGATATTTGAATTACCAAGATATATGTTTGAGTTGAACTCTCTGTCGATAGTGCTGGCAGCAACAGTGAGGATCCAAGGGGCTACATTGCTTGCAGTCCCTGGAAAAAATGAGTTTCCTGCTGAACAAGAAACAAGGACTCCTTTCCTGAATGCATGAAATGCTCCAATGGAGTTTGCATTTTCAAAATAGATTGGCTCAGGAGGATTAGGGCCAAGGGAGAGGGAAAGGACATCAACTCCATCATCAATAGCATCGTCCATTGCAGAAAGAATATCTGCATCACTGCACAGGTTGAACCAACAAGCCTTGTAGATGGCAAGTCTGGCATTTGGTGCACCACCTCTCGCAGTGCCTCTAGCTATACCATATAGACTAACATCAGGCACCACAGATCCTGCTATAGTTGATGAAGTGTGAGTTCCATGTCCATCACTGTCCCGAGCTGATCGGAAGAAAGTACGACCAAATCCTTCAAGAGGTCCATTCTCTGCTTCAAACCCTTTGGAGTAGAACCTTGCTCCTATAAGTTTCCTACAGATTATCCGAATTCATACTTCTTTGTTAGTCAGGCCATAAAATATGGTCCATAATGATAGTGTGTCAACAGAAAGGAAGATTTCTGGACACCAGATGAATAGATATTGGTACCTGTTGCACTTAGCTGATGTAAAATTTTGACCAGGCACACAACTGCCCTTGAACTTTTCGGGCACAGGTCCTAAGCCTTCGTCATTGAAGCTTTTAGACTCTGGCCAAACTCCTGAAACATTAGACAAATTAGTAACCACAAAAGGTACCTACTATTACAAAAAAAAATAGAGAAGAAAACAGTACATTAACGCATAGAAGTGGCACGCTATTTTACCAGAGTCAATAACGCCAACAATAACATTAGATTCCCATGATGCTACAGATGGTTGATGAGACTGGTAGAGAGAGTTTAAGCCTAAAAATTCCCATGAATGTGTTGTGTGGAGCTTATGCGTTGCACTCTTGAACACGGATACAACAGAATGGCTATCTGTATGTAAGGGAAAGACAGAAGAAAATCAGAAGCTATGATAAAGTATATGTTTTAGTGGGAGAGTGTTGTTCTTTGTTAAATTGCTCCTCATCCAAATTTTACTTGGGTTGCTTTCTTTTTTTCTTATTATTCATGAGATTGCCACGTAAACCATTGCTCATTGCAGTTATCAAAACACAAGACCTGCAAGTTGTTGAGCTTGCTCTTGTGTGAGCATGGCTGAGAAGCCTCTAAAGGTTTTGGTGTAATGATGCAGTGCCACTTCTTGTGCTGCATCATAGCTGCAAGTTGCACAGAATCTCAGTAAGTCATCACTAAAACAACAAAGTAAGCAAATCAGTAGACTTAAATTCCCAAAGCATATCTAAATGGATCAAAAGACTTAATTAGAGCCTTACCTTCCAGTGACTGTAGTGAGCATCTCATGGTTAGCTTTGATCACAGATTCTTGATCAGGGTGAGAGTGTTCTCCCAAGTAAACTATGTAAAGCTGGAGAAACTTAAGGTAACAAACTAAATTAGCCACCTTTTTGTACGATAGTTCCTTGCATGAGTTGCAAGGATTAAAGACAAATGCCTCTTTATTCTTCCAATTAAACTGATTATCTCCTTACCTTTCTATCTGTCGAGGCTCCATGTACCAATGTAATTGTGAGGAACAAGAGGAGTGTAAAAGCAATCCGCATTATCATGATTTATGAGGCTTTTAGGAAGAAAAATATTGGTCACTAAATTGTGGTGTAAATCATCCTGGAAGAAGGCATGTCATTTTATACACCAACACAAGAATTTAATTAAAGAAAAATTATTGTCAGAATGCAGAAGCCGGCTATCTATTCTACCAATTTAAAATTGCAAACAGGAGAAAGTGGAAGTATTCAAAAGCCGGCGCAGTGTTAATTCTGCATATGGCTCTAAGCATATACAACTTTTGGAACATTAACTACTTGCTGTAAATAGACATATAGATGATCCTTGGCATGTGGGGCACAAAAGGGAATATGCTTACATGTGCAACAGATTTCTGAAATATGGCTTCTTCCAAACAATTTTGCATTTAAAACACCAAACAATTTGCAATTAACACATTATTCTGAACTCAAAACAGCTTATCAGTTATCTTTGTCGCAGTCTGTGTTTGTCAACTTCCAACTTTAGGGGAAAAACAACTAATCTTATTGATAGAATTTAGCATTAATGTTCTCCAAGTACTATCCCAAGATGGCATATTTTTGTGGCGTATGCGAGTAAGATATAAAAAAAAAAAAACTATCTTTTTCAGGAATTATCTTAAGTAGGTGGATGTTTGTGAGGTTAATCATTGGACCTGAAGGAGATGCAAAGAGACCTGGTAAAGAAGCCCACGAAATGTTTTTCAACAACATTAAAAGTTGGGAGAAAATGAACTGTTCACTTGTACATTGTATTCCACAGTTAGCTGAAAAGGGATCTACTGAGAGGCCAACTCCATTGTCCGATTGGTTGGCTAATGAAACTGATGATTTTACAAAACCAAAATATTCCTGTGCTTCCAATTGTTATCTCATAAACTTTGTGTCTTCTCAACTGATTTGTAATTCGTTGGATCGTGTGTTTTCACTAATCAGAAGAATGCACAAGCGGAGTTCACCGAGATGGACGATTTAGAAAAGACAATCACAAAGTAAAAAGGGGGATTTTGAGAACTTGACATACAAATAATCATGTTTCCTCATCACAACTTTGGATTACATGAATGGGGCTTGAACATAAAAGGAAGAGCAGGAAATGCTCCAAATACATAAATGTGGGTTTATAATTTAAGCACATTGAGAGCTATAGGACTCTTAATCTTATAGACACCATTCTTCCAAGTCAATACTCCAAATACATAATTTCCCTTGCTTGTTTTCAGAGGAGTGAAATCAACCCTGAAAGTTTTTTGCTCTCCCTTCTTGGTAAACTTGAGTGTAGCAGGTTTGACACTGACCTTAACCCCAGCTGGACAATCAACACTAGCAACAAAGGTTGCTGGTCCTTTCCCATAATAGGTAACTGTTCTATGGACAGACACATTTCCCCGCATCCTGGATACACCTATTGATGGATAATTGAAGTCATAGGAATGTGTATAAGGCTTGTGGCAATGAGTTGATTGTCCTGTCAGATTTTTCATTTGTGCAGGGCTCGCACCTGTACCACACAGAAACTTAATTACATCAGTGGAATCAAAGTCATAAACTAGTCCAGGATTCAGTGCTGCTATGGGGTTTATGTGCCCTGATCCGAAGTCAAAAGGTGTAGCCCGAGTGCCATTTGGATCTCTGTCAATCCGTCTGTGAGTGTTGTCCATGACTGTTGCTGTAACCACAAATAGAAATAAAGGATGTAAGGCAGGAAGGAAAATGTGCATATTAGCTACCGAGGGAAATCACAAATTTTTCTAGTCCAAAGCTAACCTGTTGTCATAATTGCAGACTTTATTGCTGCAGGACTCCATGAAGGATGGTAAGATTTTAAGATGGCTGCAACTGCTGAAACATGTGGGCAAGACATTGAGGTACCGGAGACTATGTTGAAATCGACTGATCTCCCACCTGAGTCATCAGTGGCCAATGGAGACCAGGCTGCCAAAATATTCACACCAGGTGCTGTAATATCTGGCTGCAATAGTGGATTGAATTGGTTAAAATTCTATTTGTTCTGTACTTTACATTCATGCCAGCAACTTTGACCTGTGAGAGGACAAATGGAGAAATCAGGTGGAGCTTACTTTAATAATATCTGGGGTGATGGTATTTGGACCCTGGGAAGAGAAAACAGATACTTTTGGTGCTGGTTTAGTGTGCAGAGATGTTACTGTTGGGACAATTCTGGCAACCGGATACCTATAGCAAGGGAAGCATTTCTAGTCATGTTAATTTTTCTGTACACTTGGTCATTCTCTTTAGTTCTCACAGAAAATACTTTCACACAAGCAGAGCTAGAAAACTTACTTTTGTGTCTGCATGTATGCTTCAAGTTGTTGTGCTTCTTCTTGACCGATTGAAGTACTTGGAATAGTATATTGGAAACCTACTGTTCTGGCAAATGGATCGATAAATATCACTCCAACGCCACCAGCTTTTTGGACTTCTGTAGCCTTTGTTGTTCTACTATCACGAATGGTCTTGAGTGCGCATACCACGATATTCCCATTAATCTTGGTAGAGTCTAGAGTGTTCTTCTTGCAAAAGCTGATATGAAAGAGATGGGATGGGTAACGAGCTGAAGCTTGAATCTCCAATACATTTAAAAACCTTAAAAATGTACAGGTTTAGTTGGCAAAACTATTGGTGCCTGATAAAAAATTGAAGATACCTTGCATTTTGTGCTGGAACTCCTGGTGCAGCTGCATTCCTTCCAGCTATCAAACCATGCGACCTGTCCATGTTCAGGGGATTTAAAGACAAACCCTGAAAGTGTAAACAAAAGCTCTTATGGAACCAGTCTGATTTAATGTGTCTGTAGTCCAAGGATTTCTTGTAAATAGGAACAAAAGAAACTTTTTGAGATCACTTTAACGAGAATTACCTTCACAATTTCTGAATTTCCAAGATATATGTTTGAGTTGAACTCTCGGTCAATAGAGCTGGCAGCAGCAGTGAGGATCCAAGGAGCAACATTGCTTACAGTCCCTGGTAGAAATGAGTTTCCTGCAGAGCAAGAAACAAGTACTCCTTTCCGGAAGGCATGGAAAGCTCCAATAGCAACTGCATTTTCGAAATAGATTGGCTCAGGTGGATCGCTGGCAAGGGAGAGAGAAAGCACGTCAACTCCATCATGAATAGCATCGTCCATTGCAGAAAGGATATCAGAATCACTGCACAGGTTGAACCAACAAGCCTTGTAGATGGCAAGTCTGGCATTTGGTGCACCACCTCTTGCAGTGCCTCTGGCCATACCATGGAGGCTAACATCAGGCACCACAGATCCGGCTATAGTTGAGGCAGTGTGAGTTCCATGTCCATCACTGTCTCGAGCTGATCGAAAGAAAGTAAGACCAAGTCCTTCAAAAGGTCCCAGTTCTGCTTCAAGCCCTTTGGAATAGAACCTTGCACCTATAAGTTTCCTACAGATTCATCCAAATTCATACCTTTGGATACTTCAGACCATAAAATTTGATCCATAACCATAGTGTGTCGACAGGAAGGAAGGAGTTTCCAGAAATTGGAAGAATAGGTACCTGTTGCAGTTAGCTAATGTAAAATTTTGGCCAGGTACACAACTTCCCTTGAACTTTGTGGGCACAGGTCCTAAGCCTTCATCATTAAAGCTTTTAGACTCTGGCCAAACTCCTGTAGCATTAAATAATAAAAGTTTACCTTTGGTTACAAAAATAGAGAAGAAATAGTTCCAGTATTGGCTCAAAGTAATAGCAGGGCGCAATGCTCTTACCAGTGTCAACAACACCAACAATAACATTGGCTGCCCGTGAGACCATAGATGGTCGATGAGACTGGTAGTGTGAGTTTAAACCTAAAAAGTCCCATGAATGTGTTGTGTGGAGCTTATTCATTCTACTTTCGAACACTGATACAACAGAATGGCTTTCTGTACGGTAGTGAAACAGAGAAGAAAATGAAAACATCATGGTAAGTGTATACATTTGGTTAGTTTATGACATTCAATTTAAAACTATTGTTTCTTTATGTATCAGAATAAAAATAGACCTGCAAGTTGCTGAGCTTGCACTTGTGTGAGCTTGGCTGAGAACCCTCTAAAACTTTTGGTGTAATGATGAATTGCCACTTCTTGTGCAGCATCAAAGCTGCAAATGGGATAGAAATTGTTGATATAAATAGGATAGTTGATAGCCAAAATAGCACATGTAAATGAATCAATTGAGTCAATTAGAGCCCTACCTTCCAGTGACTGTTGTGAGCATCTCATGGTTAGCTTTGATGACGGATTCTGAATCAGGGTGAGAGTGTTCGCCCATGTAAACTATGTAAAGCTGGAAAGCCAAAAGGCAACAACCAAATTAGCTACAGTAGTTAATGCTTGTAGGAGACTTCCTTACATGAGTTGCAATGATCGAAAAGAAAGCAGCAGCAGCAGAGAGGTCTGTGTTAAATTTGTTCAGCCAGTGAAATATTACTGTCAGACAAAATTCATCTGTGGCATTCGCATTGCTACAATCACTAAGCACCTACACTTGCCTATCGCCATTTCAGAGTTGTATTGAATAGAAGTTGACAACTGAAACTTATGAACTAATAGACCGAATCCTCTTGCAACTAATGAACTAATCTTCTTACCTTTCTATCCATTGTGGCTCCATGTACCAATGTAATTGTGAGGAACAGGAGGAGCATAAAAGCATTGTGAGTTATCATGATCTATGAGCCTCTCAGGCAAGATTACACCAGAAAGGGAGAGAATATGGTTACTAAACTGTGGTGCACATCATTCTCTGGGATATTGCCTTCAGTTTTATACATTTATCATAATAATTTAACAAAATTTGTATTGGCATAATCTAGAAGTCAGCTATCTATCTGTCTAAACAGGAGGAAGGAGAAGTCTAAACAGCTTCGGTTGACTCAAGTGTTAATTTCATATATGCCTAAGCAGATGCATTTTGGAGGAAATTTCGCCATTACTTCAGAAACAATGTTACCCCCAAGTCTGGCATGTGCAATCCTTAGAACTCCAAAGATTTTAAGTAAGGCCATGTGTTGTGAAGCACCAGTTTGTTTATTTGTTTTTTATTAAATAATTGTAGTTGCTAATTTGGTTTTCCCAATTGACTGGATGGCTACATAATTTAATATTGACAGATAATCTACCCTTTAAACTAATCTGCACCACTTCACCACCTCCTCCCCCCTAATTGTCGCATTTTGTAAGAATAATGCAAAAAATCAACTCTTCTACCTGGATATGCATGAAGCTAACAGGTGAAATTTGACTTTAAAAGAAGGAAAAAGGAAAACCTAAGCAAACCAAGTGATTTTTAATTATGTCTCACCTGGAATACAAGCTATGTTAGTCCGCATCAGAAGGTATCTACAATACATATCTATCTTGATAGATATGATTGTACTTTAAGAGTTGAATCTCTAGCATGCCATGTAATCTCAGTGCATCTAGTTTATATCTGGTAAGCCAGATTTGCAGCAAAGCACCAAAGTTGTGATTATGTTGGACCAAAGAGTTAGGAGATGCTAATAATTATTGAGCCAGATAATGTAGGAGGCACAGAAAACTTAAAATAATCTAACAACCAATAGACGTGCATTAATGATTGATGATTCCAAAATGGGGTTCTTCTGTTTTTTGGTGTCTTAAAGATGCAGAAACTGTATAAGATTGAATGAAGTTCGTGACAATTGGTTCTTCTTCTTCTCACTGTGGCCTTATTTTGCAACAATAGCCGTGGGGTGGGGCAAATGTTAGGTTAGATGTTCTTAGTAATCTGAAGAATTAAATTTTCAAAAGATTTAAATGAAATTGTGATTATTATAAATGTATTAGGAAAATCTTATCTCTACCCCTAAGATTTCCCATACAAAATATTAAAAGTTTCAATCTTTACATGTACCCAAAAAAAAAAGATTCAATCTTTACACAAGAGGACGTTAGTAATTACAAAACCTCTCAGGAGTTAGGACCTCACTAAAAGGTAGGAGTTCCTGGAGTACACTTGTCTTTAAGACACATAAAAGGATGGCAGTAAACCTCATTACACTCCAAACAAAGCAAACCTTAAAAACTGTCGAAACCCAATTGCAGTTCTTTCTTCATCTCCATACCCACAATTCCCTCTCACAATTAAAGGCCCAAACCCGTTCTTTAAGCCCGGAATGGCCTTATTCCACTCACGCACAACACTTGTTCGACGAAAGTCCCCAACAGAACCTTGTACAATACAGTCATTTGCTTTTCCAGTACTCTCGCGAGAACAGGAACCGTGAAGTTGTAAATCTCTTTCTGGGTATTCATGGTTCTGGTTTTCTCATTGACGGGTCGAGTCTTTCGTGTGTTTTGAAAGCCTGTGCATGCTTGTCTGGTAGAAGCATTGGCACTCAAGTGCATAGCTTTTGCATGAAGACTGGATTTTTGGAGGATGTTAGTGTTGGTACTTCTCTTGTTGACATGTATATGAAGAATGAGTGCGTTGAAGAAGGGAGAAGAGCTTTTGATCAAATGGGAGAGGTTAAGAATGTGGTGTCATGGACTTCGCTGCTCTCGGGTTATGCTCAATGTGGACTGAATGTGGAGGCATGGGAGTTGTTTTGCAGAATGCTGGTGGAGGGGGTAAAGCCAAACCCTTTTACATTTGCTTCTGTTTTAGGGGTCTTGGCAAATGAGGGGTTTGCTGAGAAGGGAATTCAAGTTCATGGAATAGTGATAAAGAATGGGTTTGAGGCGGATACATCTGTTTCCAATTCTTTGATCAACATGTACTCAAAGTCAGGAATGGTTGGGGAGGCAACAGCTGTTTTCGATAATATGGTGGAGAGGAATGTTGTCAGTTGGAACAGTTTAGTTAGTTGTCTTGCAACAAATGGGCTTCATTTACAAGCCTTTGAGGTCTTTTGTCGTATGAGACTTGCAGGTTTGATCCTTACCAAGATGATTTTTGCTCCTGTGATCAAATTATGTGCTAATATTAAGGAATTGAGTTTTTCTAGGCAACTTCACTGTCGGGTTTTAAAGGATGGATTTGATTATGATCAGAATGTTAGGACTTCACTGATGGTCACCTACAGTAAGTGCGGAGCTATGGATGATGCTCTTAAGATATTTTCTATGATGCATGATGTTCAGAATGTAGTGTCATGGACGGCCATGATTAGTGGGTTCTTGCAGAATGGCAATGCGGACCAAGCAGTAAAACTCTTCTGCGAAATGAGTAAGGAAGGTATAAGACCAAACGACTTTACTTATTCAGCCATACTTACAGCACAACCTGTAGTTTCTCCTTTTGAAATACATGCACAAGCCATCAAAAGCGATTATGACAAGTCTCCCACTGTTGGAACTGCACTTTTAGACGCCTATATGAAATCCGGTAATATTGATGAAGCTTCAAAAGTTTTTGAAATAATGGATGAGAAGGACATCATAACATGGTCGGCAATGATTGCCGGATATGCACAAGTAGGAGACACAGAGAGAGCTGTTAAGACCTTCGCACAAATGGTTAAAGATGGGGTTAAACCAAATGAGTATACTTTCACTGGTGTTATAAATGCGTGTGCAGCCCCAACAGCAGCAGTAGATCAAGGGAAGCAGCTTCATGCCTGGTCAATTAAATCAAGATTAAATAATGCCTTATGTGTTAGCAGCGCTCTTGTCACCCTGTATGCAAAGAGAGGGGATATTGAGAGTGCAAGTGAGGTTTTCAAGAGACAAAACGAGAGAGATCTAGTGTCATGGAATTCAATTATCTCCGGATATGCACAGCACGGCCATGGTAAAATGGCTCTGGAAATATTTGAGGAGATGCGGAAACAAAACTTAAAAGTGGATGGCGTGACATTTATTGGCATAATTTCTGCCTGCACACATACTGGATTGGTGGAGGAAGGTCAAAGATACTTCAATATAATGGTTAAAGATTACCACATTGAGCCAACAATGGAACACTATTGTTGTATGATTGATCTATATAGCCGTGCTGGAATGTTTGAAAAGGCCATGGATGTCATAAATGGGATGCCGTTTCCTGCAGGTGCAAATGCATGGAGAACTCTCTTGGCTGCTTCCCGCGTACACCGCAATTTAGAACTGGGAGAACTTGCAGCAGAAAGGTTAATTTCTCTCCAACCACAGGACCCTGCTGCATATGTCCTTGTATCAAATATGTATGCTGCGGCAGGAAACTGGCAAAAAAGAACCAAATTTAGGAAACTGATGGATGAGAGGAAAGTGAGAAAAGAAGCTGGTTACAGTTGGATTGAGGTGAAAAGGAAAACCTACTCGTTTTTGGCGGGTGATGTTTCCCATCCCATGTCAAATCAAATTTATTCAAAACTTGAGGAGCTTAGTACCCGATTAAGAGATGCCGGTTATCAACCTGATACTCATTATGTGCTTATGGACGTCGATGAAGAACACAAGGAAACTATGCTTTCACAACACAGTGAGAGGTTGGCTATTGCATTTGGCTTAATTGCCACATCTCCAGGAACCCCTCTTCAGATTGTAAAGAACCTAAGACTTTGTGGAGACTGCCATACTGTTATCAAGCTAATATCAAAGATTGAAGGGAGATATATTGTTGTTAGGGACTCGAATCGATTCCACCACTTCAAGGGGGGTTTATGCTCTTGTGGGGATTATTGGTGAGTCTCCAATGGCAGGATGGTTGGAAAAGATCGTCATCAGGTTGAGAAGCCACAAACTCGCATTCACTTTTGTAAAGAATCTGAACCAAAAGAGTGTCGGGATCACCTTCAAGGTCACAACTTCTGCAAAAATTATAAGGGTTTGTGAAGTAACTTCAAGCAAAGTTTGCTGGAATGAGATTCTTGCCAAGTTTGAAGATGATCGAAAACAAATTATTAGTAAATGAGAAATGATGCACAGCAGACATTGCAGACAGCTGATTCAGGAAGGTTGGGGTGGTCTAAGGGATGTTCGTATCCATATCCATTCGGTCGTCCGATCAATTCATGATGATTCTTCCCTACTTTTGCTAATACTAACCTAACTTCTCCAGAGATTTGTTGTCACAGTTAACAGCAGCTTGTACCACAGGTCCTTTCTCACCGTGTCATATAGATGCCATTTCTGCATATAAGAAACTAATCAGGTGGAACTGATACATGCTATTGCCGTAGTTGGGAAAACTCCTCACGGTGTAAAACGATAGTAGCCATTAGCTATCTATACTTTGTTCCTGCGTCATGTGATATTTGTAAGTTTCGGTTACCTATTTGGGAGGAAGTCCGGACCTATGCAGGATGGACAGATGATATAATAGAGTATTTGTGCCAGCAAGAAGAAACTTATGATTTTTATTTTTTATTTTTATTTTTTGGACCGGCTTAGGCTTGTATTTGATATTTAAATGACTAGCTCAGATATGTATTTTAGAACCTCATTTAGGCAATATGCATTATATTTCAGTCGAATGGAATAGCATTTGCAATTGAAGAATGTCCCATCTATAAGCAGCTCCAGTCCAGTGGCATATATTTATAGTCCTTGCAATGGTCTTGACTTGCCAATTTAACCTTTAGGCTTTTATCGGTAAATGAATTATCCCATGTTGCAAAAGTCACATAACATAGTCATAGACTATCCAGGGAAACGAATGTCACGGGAGTAAACACAAGAAAATTATACAAAAAAAAAAGAAAAAAAAAGAAGCGATATGAAACAAGTTACTAAAAATTTCGTTAAATCTCATTCTCGTAATGGTATAGCAATGGAAAATTGTGTTCAAGAGAATAGTTTGGTCACTATAACTATTAGAAAGAGAGAAAGCTTTTATAAATGAGATTCACAATTCCCGAAAAGTTGTGAATTGTATTGAAGTTAGAATTATATTCAAAAGAAATCAATTTGTCAACTGTTACAGAGCTACCATCACCCATACTGCACAGTTTTTTTGAATAAATTTTGAGAGGATATGCAGCAGCATGCCTTGGAAATACCTGAAACTAAGAAAACCTGAAAATAAAATTATTTCAGTTTAAAAGGTTACAACAGGAAAACAAAAGTTGAAAAGTAGCATGATATATGCATCACGTTCAAATATTCTTCTTTACACAATTTCAAAGGAAATCTGACAAGTATTCAACCTCAGTTTTCCATCTCAGAACAAGGAGAAGCCATTGTCCCTTTCTGATGGAAAAGTTAAATAATTCATTGGATCCAGAGGCTATAGCTAAATACAAATCATTGTTGTTGCACTCACAGGCATGAACCAATGTGTCATCGCATCCTCATATATCTATCAACCTTCCTCTCCAAACTCCTTTGTGAATCTTTCATGAACTTCCAGATCAGACTTGCTCACTGTTGGTCTCTGTCTTGCAAGTACCTTATCAAAATCAGTCTTTGAGATTGGTGGCGGAAGGATCTGCAGGCACCATTTCAGCGTCAAAAATAAATGTGATATGAATAGGTCATTGTGTGATCAATGAGCCCCACAATGGTACATGTCACTTGAAAAAAATGAAAAAAAAATCCGTGTTCCCAATATCTATCCCCAAACACAAAAATATGAGGGTCTAAGTGATTGATATAAAGAAAAAAAAACAGAATGTTTGATACTTTTAGCGTCTATACTTCGAAACATTCTTAGGATCCCACATTTTAGTTCAAAGATTCAACAGCGTACAGGTTCAGAATTAATGAATGACAGAGGAGAAAATGCAGGATGGGTATTTCCACATTTCACTCCAATACTTCATGGGCACTGAAAAATTCAACATTTTCTCCCCATTTTTTCTTCAAGAATCGGTTAAAGAATTTTGCACAAACCTGTGCAGCAAGCCCTTGCGCTGCCAGCTCCTGCATGGTAACCTGGACTGCGCCTGGTTGCTTTGGTCCACATGGCACAAACATACCATTAGGCGTCTTAATGAAGAACATGGCATCCTGGGTTTTACGAACTGGTTCAAAGAGGACATCCTTCACCTGTCAAAGTTAATAAATGATTAATAGAATATGCAATAATCCTTGTAAAGTAAACTCCGAAAGAAGACTTAAAAGGATGTAGAATTTTAACAAAGAAATGTCCAAGGCAATGTGCTTACACAAACAGCAATATCTGAACCTGAAAACCCCTCAGTCTTACGAGCTAAGTTCTCAAAATCACTTTCAGTCAAGTTATGCGGAGTATCTCCCAAATGGACCTGTAAATTATTTCAAGCATGACAGAAATCAGATGGTGTTATAGCATAAAGATGAACAAATAGCAAACAATTTGTCTTAAGAACAATTGCAAAGAATATAACAAATAATCAATTACAACACCTTGAACATATGCTGTCTAGCCTTCAAATCTGGAAGAGGAATATATATACGCTTGTCAAAACGTCGTCGGATGGCCTGTGGCAAACGTTGATTAGTAACAGAACAATAAAGCCCTAGCAATTAAGCTTAAAGCACAAAATCAAACCTATCATAATTTCCTTACCTGATCTAGAGCATATGGGGTGTTTGTTGCTGCAAGAACAAGGACTTTCTCATCATTATTTCCTACTCCCTGAAATTCGTACATTACAAGCAGATATTCTCAGCAAAATATATTCTGAAGGAAAATCAAAAATGGAATCAGAGCAGCTTATGCATCAATGTCAAGTTAAACTGAAACAAGTGACGAAAGAGGTGTAGAGCAGTGCAATGGCAATTTCTTGTATAATAGAACAACTTCGCCTTTAAAAAGAAAAACAAAAAAGAGTAACAATGAGAAGAAATGTAATAGTAGATTTTGTGCCTCAGCCCATACATTTAGGAAAGTGAAGATTTCTCAAAAGCATTGTTTTCAAATATATCAAACTGGTGCAGCGTTGCAATCGATTACAAAAGCTTTTTCATTAAAGCTCATTCAAATATGACATCTAAATGTTTCACTTTTTCACAGGGATCTTCAGCGAACAAACTGCATTTTACAAAATAGTTATCCAATTTGGAGACTTTCCAAAGCAGAAGATATGATAATGGAGGCACGTAAGAGTTAAGACAAACGATCCAAAGCAAATAAAACAAGCCACTACAAGTTATATTCAGGTGCTAATATATCAAAAAGAATGTTCAGCCTCTGTGAGATTGAACAATACCCTTTATTGGTAAAATATTTTTCCTTCATTTCCAGCACTCAAGCACCGAACTGTCCCAGCAATGGAGCTGCCATACTTAATTGGCTTAATACTGCACAGCAATGTCTTTTCAACTAGGCAAAAAGCTTAGCTAAACCAAAAGTGCAGGGCTACAGCCTTGTGCCCATTGGTCAAAACTCTATTAATGACAGTGTCACAAAAAGGTTTCAATCGTGTTTACAGAAGGCTTGGCTGTGTTAAAAATAAGGCACTAAATGAAAAAACATAGAGTTTCAAGACCTTATGAGGAAGACATTAACCCTGTACTCAAACTAAATTTACACATGTTGTCAGCAAAAATCCCCACTAAATGACACGCTACTCAAGTAACATGTACGATCATTAGTTGAGAAGAAATAAATGAAAGGAAGAGAAATCTGAGATGGTGGTTAAGAAAGCCCATTTCATTACTTGACATATCATCCAAAACCTTGCCTCTATAAGAAGATAGATAAGGCGTATCTAGATTTACAATATTATGCCTCGCCTCTCAAATACAGAGAGTTCCACCTAATATAACTCAATCCTTGGACACCAATTGCTACTAACCAACATAAATTTCAGAAAGTGATTCTCAAAGGAACATTAGCCAATCAGTCCAAAATGAAGCCTATGCGACGTAGGAATATAAGAAGATGCTAATTCACCAATTGAGTGAAGCTTACTCAAGATCCAGAATGCTTTCCCTGAGATATTTCCTCCTAACTCCTAGACAGTTAAGTGAGCAACTTGGGCAATCTAAAGTGCTGAGAATTCCAGGCATTTGTGGATAATAGTATGCTAAGTATATTTATGGCGATGCCGAGAAACTAAAACCTAATGAGAAGGATTCTTGGTTTCTACATTACCAAATGACTAACTTCTCTCAACTCAATTCTTTATTCATCAACTTATTGTCTAAACTTCTGTTTTATTCAATTATGCAAAGGAAAAAATAACAACACAAAAAAGGTTCTTTCTGAAGTAAGCACTAGGTATTATCGAATTTGTTACTGCTTGCCAAAATATAAACCAAGTACCTGCATCTGCACAAGAAGCTCAGTCTTGATACGTCTCGAAGCTTCACTCTCATTCCCTTCACCACGTTGTCCACCTAAGGAATCGATTTCATCCACAAAAATAATGGAAGGAGCACTTTCACGAGCCATTTGGAAAAGGTTTGAAACTAGCTTTTCACTTTCACCCATCCACTTTGAAACAAGGTCAGATGAAGAAACACTGCAGGACGAGAGTAGTACTTTTAAGACAGCAACAGTGGCATGGGGCTATAGCCATGGCAATATGGAAAAACCTCAGAAGAGGCATACTAGTATTCCTTACACAGGAAAATATATGTACAGGATGCGGAACACGATCCTGGATTCCCAACAAAAGAAAAAAACAGAAGAACTTACTTTTGATTAAAAAACAAAATACCTGAAAAAAGTAGAGTCTGCTTCTGTAGCAACAGCCTTGGCCAAGTAAGACTTCCCCGTTCCAGGAGGACCATACAAAAGAAAAGCTCTCCAGGGTCGTCTCTTGCCTAAAAGATAAAAAAGCAGAGTATATTTCAGTTTAGACAGACAAAAAAGGAGCCCAGACAATACATTTCAAATGTCATCCTAATTAAAACGAGCCTATCAAGCCCATAAATCAACAAGAAACCAAATGCAAGTAAGCTGCTTCTAGCATAAGTAAGCTAAGCAATATAACTCCAAAATCAGAATATACTTATTTAAACATCTAAGGAAGGATGATAACTTAAGCACAATAAATAAGCTAATCAGACCCGAAACAAAGAATCCATATGGCTATAATCACAATACGATCAGCACCTGTGAAGAACTGAGGGAACTTAACGGGCAAAATCACGGCCTCCTGCAGGGCCTGCTTGGCGCTCTCAAGTCCGGCCACATCATTCCACTTCACATTAGGCTTCTCCCTCACAATCGCGGAATTCAACCCGGCCCTTAGCTTCTCCTTCTCCTTATCATCCCCGTCCCCATCACCCCCTCCTCCATCTCCTTTGCCCTTGGACTTGGGTTTTGCGGCGACGGCCGCGTCACCGTTAGAGGCAGGCCCGGGCCCACCCTCGTCGAGGACGGCGCGGATCTCCTCGGCCCGGCGGAGGTACTCGGTGAATTTCTGGGTGATGGCCTCGCGAATCTTGGGGTTCTTCTCGTACTTGAGGTGGGTCTTGAAGTACTCGAGGGCGTTCATGTACAAAGGGAAGGCCTTTGAATAGTTCCCGGCATTGTCTTCCTGCACTGCCTGCTTCACGTACTCTATCGCTTGCTCTTTAAAATTGCTGTACATAGCTTAGCTCGCGATTTGCTTGTCCTCCTCCTCCTTCTTCTTCCTCTATATCGCCTTGATTATCAATTAAAAGAGAATAAATTTATCGCATGAACGAATATAAATAATTTTTTTTTAAAAAAAAAAAAACCCTAGGTTTAAAGGTCTGATTTTGATCAGATTTGGGGGAAATTAAAAAGTGGGTAATTTAATGGGTTCGGTTTTGATAATGGGTTCGTTTGGGTAGGGGAGATTGAGAGAAGGAAGGAAGGGATTGAAGAAGAAGGAGAAGAGGAAGTGGCATGTCAAAGGAAGCAAAGCGTGTATAGGTAGGGGAAGAAGGA
>JAKUCV010006276.1:81058-102757 GCA_028386065.3 Turnera subulata
GGAAGGTAGGTTTTGCAAATTGAAAATGATTGCTAATTTCATCAGGCATCCTTAAAACGAAAAATAAAGAAATCACTTTAGTAAACAGTTGTTTGGGTTAAAACACCCTCTTTTTTTTAATCTTTTTTTTTTTATGAATCACCATCTTATAATTTAGAAAAAGAAAAGCATGCACATTGCGTTAAAAACCAAAAAAAAAAAACATAAATCCTAATAATCTATTGATCATCTCCAATTTAACCTAACCTTTCCAATCAAAAAAAAAAAATTAACCTAACCTTAAGGAAGCTTTTAACTTTCGAGAGCCATTATTACAAAAGTCATTGGTTTCGTAGGCTGTGTAGAAGTAGAGTGTGATTGCTTTGGCGGCGGCGGCAAAACACACCCACAGTCACAGAGAGATGGGAAAGAAAGAGAAGAAACACAGACATCAACAACACAGAGGAGCTTCTTACTACTACAACGACGCCCCTGTTCAAGATGATGCCTTTGACTACCCTCAACACTTACCTTCTCCTTCTGATAAGGACCCAGTCCCCGAAATCGATGAAGAAGACCAGGGAGTAGTAGAAGAAGAAGAAGAAGAAGTCAAGGATGATAATGGCACATCCCTATCAAACGACATGCCTTCAAAGTTTACTCTTTACCAACAATCCGTCCAGGTAAATGGATAAACCCATCGGGTAGATATTCTTTTTTATTTAGATGGATTACCATGTGTGGCTGCTGAGGAAATTGCAAGTCCTTTTTGTTGAATACGTAACTGAGCCTGTAGTTGAACCTGAAATCCAAAAACCCTGTAGTTGGTTTTCTGTTTGTGGGTGCATTTGGTTGGTGTAGTGTCATTGTGAGGCAATTAGAGTAGTTGAAAGTGGCGGTAGAGCTTTTCACTCAATTTGCTTTATCAGACAATGCCGGGTAACAAATTGAAGGAGGAGCGTACCTAAGTGCTTATTGGTGGTATGTACTATGCATTGCTGACGCGAGGTTTTAAGGATTTCTTGTTCTCTTCTTCTTTTTTATGTTTGCAGTCACCCAAAGGAGACATAAGCTATTTGCAGAAGTTCTTTTTGATGTATGTTGGTGGAAGGTTGCCTCTCCATTTCCAAGAAGATTTCTGTGGCACTGCCCTTCTTAGGTAAGGCATCAAGGATTCTTATCTGCACTGCTTTCATGACTTGAATCTTCAACATTGAAAATACAAAAGTGTACATGTTTGGAAGTTATTGACTCGTTGGTTGTGCTCCATGTATTTCAAGCATTTCCACCTTTAATTTTGGTCTTCTGATTTCTTTTTCTTTCCAAAATCAAACTGTAGCTGTTGGTAAAATACCTTATCCAGTTTGGATTTCCAAATAATGAGATAAGTGTGTATGTCTAACTGTTGTCTATTCCTATCAACTATTCTATATGTTTATGGCCATGGGTAAAGGAAGAGGTCTGTGGGAACTCAAAATATCCTTTTCCCAATTGCTGCTAATATTACATTCTTCAATGTTCTCTTTTCAGCCTGCATAGAATTATTATGAGCATGCGGCTATTCCTTTCAATCCACCCCCAAACTAGTCATTCTCAAATATCAGAAATGATTTATCCCCCTTTCATTAGAGTGCTTATGAAATTAAGAGATGTACAAAAGAACACTAAATCTGGCTAATGGAAGTCAAGAGTCAGTAACAAGTTTTAAATTTCAGTCCCCAGTGTTTCCTCTTATCCTTGTAACCTCTGTGTTACTTGACAGTACAGAATGGCTACGCAGTGACTCTAGAAGAACTGCTGTAGGGGTGGATTTGGACCTCGAGGCATTAAATTGGTGTCTGGAAAATAACATAAATAAAGTTGGAGCTGACGGGTATTCTAGAATGTCTCTCTTCCATGGGAACGTCTTGCAACCTCTTGATGCTAAACTGGTCAGATTGGAGGCCCAAGAACGTCTAAGTAGCATTAAATTGGATGATTGCATAAACAATGGAGAGTCTAATACATCAGAATCTAGTTTCCAGGCGGGCTCATCTACTTGTACGGATGATAAGTACATGATGAGAAATTTTACCCTACCTGCAAGAGACATCGTGTGTGCTTTTAACTACAGCTGTTGTTGTCTTCATAAAAGAGCAGACCTGGTTTTGTATTTCAACCACGTTTCTGAAACCTTGTCCAAAAAGGGCGGTATATTTGTGATGGATTTATATGGTGGTACATCATCCGAGCGCAAGCTAAGGCTTCAGAGAAGGTTTCCAAATTTTACGGTATTAAATTCTACTCTAATTCGCATATGTCGATTATTACAGGAACTTATGCCCTTTCCAATCATCAAATACACTTTCCAATTATCAATTACTCATGAATTCTAATTCTTCGTTTCCTTGACATAGCATGCTTCATGTGTAACTTTTTGGTTTCAAGTACTTGAATTTTTCTTGTTTCTCTTCTGCCAATTTCTATTCGATTCTTTTGTATTTTGTTCAGTTGTGCTTTTTCATATGCATGGAAATTTTGAGGTGCAGAGATCATAATCAAGCTTCTTAGTGGTTAGGAAAGTGAAATCCATTTGTTTAATTGTGGTTGATTTGAATCACTTTTGAACCATGAATTAAGTTATATCTCATCATTTGGAGTCTCCAGCCTTCTTCAAGTTCGTACATATCAGGCATTTACTGCCAAGGAAACATTTGTTTCTGCATACTCGCATTTTCTGTTCCTCTCATTTAATGTTGCCGAATAACAATTGGCAGTATATTTGGGAGCAAGCAGAGTTTGACATCATTGAGCGCAAAACAAGGATTAGCCTCCATTTTCTTCTCCACAAGCAGCAGAAAAAAATTCGGCATGCATTCTCATACAGTTGGAGGCTGTAAGTTCTCTTCTTCCCTCGAAAGCCCTGCAGAGAATTTGTTTTCCTGTGACATTTTGAGATACAATAACCTAATAAATTCTACTGATTTGTCCAGGTGGTCATTACCGGAGATCAAAGAGTGTTTAGAAGAGGCTGGATTTCGATCTGTTCATTTTTGGCTTCGGCAGATGCCAGACACTGAAGAAAACAGGAGTACAGAGGGATTTGGTGTTGGGCGAGACCTGAAGTATGAAGAGGTCAAAACTTTTGAACAAGAAGATGCTTGGAATGCATACGTTGTTGCTGTTGCAAACTAAAATGTGGGTTCTGGTAAAAGTATAAGTTTCATTATGCCTGATGATTCTAACTTCACTAGAATGTGGTAGAGAGCTGTTTTCCCGACTGCCCACAGCATTTCCTTTGGTATTAATGCTATCGTTGGCGCCGACCATGACAGATGCTTTGATATTTTCTAAATGAATGCCACACTATTCGAACTAATTCCTGTTGGAAGTATCTCTGTAGTACTCAAGAGGTGAAAGTTGAGCTGAAATTAGAAAGAAATTCACTTTTGGTTTTCATGTGATTTCATTTCAGATTGCTCTTTCATGGGTTGGCATTTTGTATAGTTAGTGCATTTAGAAATTCAAGTTCAATTAACTATAAAGTAATATACTCTTAAATCCTACGAGTATGCCCTATTCTTTATTAATTAAAATTGTTTTTAACATATATTTGTCAATGGGGCATTCGGCTAGGAGGAAAATAGAGTGAAAAAGAGAACCATTCTACTAGAATAAGATGAGCCGATCTATTATTATATCCCATGATTTTATTAAAATATGAATATCATCTGTCCAATAGAGCACACAACACATGTTTAAACTATGAAATGCATGTACATGAGCTCATGATTGCTGATCCAGCTATATACATTGAAAAATTCCCATATTTGTTATTCTCCAACTCTTTTTGTTTTTCTTTTCCAAATGAAAGAACTTAACTTCCTTAGTACGAGCTCTTTCTTTTTTTTTTTTCTCTCTCTATCCAAGCCGTGGATTCTAATCCAAAAAGAAAAAACCGAAAAGTCAAAAGAGAAAAGAAAAGTGAAATAGGCCGCCACTTTTAATTTAATGACCGGGGAGCCCAACAAAGAGCCGAATGGTCCAGGATCAATTTAGGACAAAACCGAGTCATCATCACATCACCACAACCCCCCCAATTGATTTGCTTGACGTTAACAATCAGTTCATTACCAGCCGTAAATCCACCGTTTCTTAAATATTTTCAGACGCGTTTCTCTTTCATGTGGTTTTTTTAATTAAAAACAAACCAAAGAAAATGGTCCAAATCAACACACAAAACACACCCATTTTACTTGTCAAAACGTAACTTAACCGGAAATCCCACATTTTTTTACGGTCCTAAAAACAAAAAGTGTGAAAACCCGCTTATTTAGCCGCGTTAAACTTAATTAATTAATACCCGTATTAACACGGGAAGAATAGTGAGAGAGAGAGAAAGAGAGAAGAAGAGTAGAGAGGAGAGAAGAGAAGGGGGAGAGAAATTAGAGACAAAAAAGTAAAGAAAACACAAAACCCAAAAGAAAAAGGAAAAGAGAAGGTGGGTGGAATCTTCAGGCAACAGCAAGAATCCTTCTTTATAAGTTTTTTTTTGCAGCCCTGTTATAATATAAAAGGGGAAACGCCTATTGATTCCGTCCTGCCTTAAGCTTTTCCTCTTCCTTTTAGCATAACCCAATCAATAATAACTCACATATTCCTCTCCCCCTCTCAAGAGCTATTACCAATAGCTTGATCTCTCCTCTTCTTGATCATTTTTCGCTAACACCAGATCAAACAAACCCATTATTTTCTCATTAACAAAACAGGTAAAGCTGTTTTCTTTCTTCTTCATTTTTTTTCCCTCTGTTACGGTGGTCTTTTAAAAGTTATGGCTTGATCTCCTCTTATTTGTCATCTTTTGCTAAAACCAGATCGAACCCATTATTTTTCTGGGATCAGAACATGTAAAGCTGTATTCTTTTTGTGGATTGTGGGTTTTTCTGACATGGGTTTTTTTTCGTTTTGTTTTTGAACAAAGAAGAAAAGTAGGGTGTGCTTTAATGGCGGAAGAACACAGATGCCAAGCCCCACGTCTCTGCGCCAACAACTGCGGGTTCTTTGGTAGCCCGGCGACGCAGGACCTCTGCTCCAAATGCTACCGTGACCGCCAGCTCAAGGAACAGCAATCCTCCAACGCCAAGCTCGCCCTCAACCAGACCCTATCTCCTCCTCCTTCATCGCCGGCGCCGGCACCGGCACCGTCGTCATCATCGTCATCATCATCGAGTGTTGTTGTCGTTGCCAATGTTTCTGCTCCCTCCGTGACCGCGGTAGAAGAGAGCGAGAAGAAGGAGGTGGTGTCGTCGTCGTCGTCGGCGGCGGCGCAGGTGCAAGTGCAGCCCAACAGGTGCCTGACGTGCAGGAAGCGCGTGGGGCTCACGGGGTTCAAGTGCAGGTGCGGGATGGTGTTCTGCGGGACCCATAGGTACCCGGAGCAGCACAGCTGCGGGTTCGATTTCAAGAGCTTAGGGAAACAGCAGATTGCTATGGCTAATCCTGTCATCAAAGCAGAGAAACTTGAGAAGATATAAAAAAAATATAAAAAAGAAAAGAAAAAAGAAAAAAAAAAGTCATGAGCTTTTTTTCAAATTTTCTATTTTTTCTCCTTAATTTGTTTGTTTCCCTTTTGTGGATGATTTGGGGTTGCGCCGCCGGTGTATGGTGTTACTTTCTTGTCGCCGGCCGGTGGGCGGGGTAGGTGTGTGAATTAATGGTGTTTGATGGAGGAGTTGGGTGCGTTGGGTGGTTGGTTGGCGGCGGTGGTGGTGGTTAGGGAATTATGATGTAGTTTTTTTAATATTATTTTACTCTTCTCTTTTTCTCTTGAAAGGAAAGGATGTATTTTTAATTGTACATATTGTATGATCCTTCTGGTTGGTGCATGTTCGTTCAAAGCTGCATGCTCTCTCCTTTCTGTTCGATTCAAGCAATGCTAGAGTAGAATTGTTGTTCTATTGTCAATTTTTATACAACATAAGTAGTTTTATTATCTAATAATTGATGACCAAATGTTATCACTTTCTCGTGATCAATTATAATTGTAGACAGTTATTTAGTCTAGTTTTATTATCTAATAATTGTACACCAAATTTTATCACTTTCTTGTGATCTATTTCTATATACATCATATGGATAGGAGATAACTAACTACACGGGAGGACGAATTCTTCTTTGAATGTCGTGGAGTAGTGGTTAAGAGATAACTTTTGGATAGATTCAAATTAATTGTTGAGTGTTGACTTGTTAAGACGCGTAATGAGGATAACAAATTGGCTAGACTTGGCTAATCATCCTCGGCCAGTCCATAATTGGGCCATTCTCACATTAGAAGATTAGTGAGGTAAATTTGGGTATTTACTATTCATAACACAAATTAGTGGACTAATATGAGTGAATAACTCAAGCTTTTAATTAGTAAAATATTTTAGTAGGTGGATAAGCACAAAAAAAGGACATAGTAGGTGGTATAAAGTAAAGGTAGTAGCAAACTAGGCCTTATAATACTCATATGTGTTTGATTCAAATGATTAGGCATTTGTTCCTTCGGCTAGACTAAAAGGAAAAATAAAATTAGAAGGCTCATTCTTCGGGTGCCTCCACACTTAGTCTATGATGAAGTGAATGTTTAACAATTAAACATGTCGTCGTTTGCATAAAAAAAAAAAAACAATTAAACACATAATCCTACATTGGAAGTTTAAAAGAGATGAACTTAAACATAAGTCGTATATATATAATTGGGACTCGACCTCGAAACTTCCAGAACCTCCAACCCTGAATACAACCTTAATACGAACTTCATTACTGCTTCGAGTTCAAGCTTATTCAAATATATTCACTTTGACAAATAAGTAAACTGTTATTGGAAAAGATGAGAAAAGGATCAACTCTATTTTTTTCTTGACTAATCAATCTGTGGGTAGATTCCAAAGTTGACCGGCATGTGTGGTTGAAATCAAGGTCCATGGAGGTCATCTATGAGGTGTAGTCCCATGCGGCCATGATCTATTGATCTCCACCATATAATATGCATGCAACCTCAAATTCTCTATTAAAAAAACCCTTCAAATTCTAAAATTATGTATAATTTCTCACTTTGCCATGATTATAATATGGGCTTCTTTAGCTACTTGGGAGTTGGAATGATCACCCACCCCCCCATACCGGTGCAAAAGGCAAAAACCTACCGTCATGGGCCAGGCAAATTAATCTTTAAATAGGGAACAAAGATGACAAAATGAAATATTATAAAAATTCAAGCAATAACCAATTCCCCTAGATACCAACGTCACTAGGACCATAACAAGAGATTGGATCAAAGTTGCCTTCAACCAAGAGAGATTATTCAATAATTTTGATACAGCTCACGTTAGCACTATTTATGAATCATCAAATGACATATCGATCAGAAATAATGTGAGCCTTTGCTTTTAAATCCTAATCTCGATTAGCAACAAAAGTCTTGCATATGACTTGAGCATTACCAGTCTACCACTATCTTTGTTTCAAAATCGCAAGAAAATAATTGCAACCATTGGTGACAGCACGAGAAAGTTGAGGAAAAAGCCCACGATCATTTGGTGGTCAAATGTGTGTCTTTGGGAGTTGAACAAAATTAAGATCTTCATATTTCATCGTTTTATTCTGTACAAGACTATATGATATGTGGGTGACCATTATCGATGAAAGCCTTGCTATTTATTTTAGAATCATGATAGTCGATCCTTCCTCATGTTAATTGGATACACTGACCACTTATGTTATTTTCTTTCCCTTCTAGCCAACAAAATAAAATATTAGCACTTTACTAAAATTAGTAACTAGACAAAAAAAACCTTTTTTTGTATTACAAAATAATATAACAAAGTAGTAATTGCATAAAGTGACGAATACTTATACGAATTACAAAACCATCCGATTTCATATACTTTTTTTGTCCTAATCTTATCTTATAGACAAAATACCCAGATTAGCCCTTCAGTTTTACTTAGTTGGTCAATTTAGCAACCTATGTTTTAATTGGTCAATTGAAGCTCTTAGTTTGTAAAATTGAGTCAATTTAACCCAATTGGTAAAATTAGTCAATTTAATCAACAAATTATCTCAATTGTAGTTATGGACTAATTATTGCCTGAAATGTGGCGTGGGACCCATGCCATTGCGGTTAATAGTTTACACTTCAAATTTTTATTGACCGTGATAATTTGTTGATTAAAACAATTTATTTTGCTGAGTTAAGTTGACCCAATTTTACAAATTAAGAGACTTAGTTGACCAAAATTACAAATCAAGAGCTTTAGTTAACCAAAATTGAAATGCAGGTACCAAATTGACGGATTGAACAAAGCTAAAGGGCCAATTTAGTTGTTTTGCCTATTTTATTTGCTATATTTTATTTATTACAAAGCATTTTTTGATACATAGGAATTACTGTCTATTACAAAATTTTTGAACATGATTAACTTACCTTCTTTAATAATGATGATTAACTTACCTCAATGCAACAAACAAATTACCAAACAAATCAACAGTTGGCCAAGTAGCCTAAGCCCAGATCTAACCTTGTTGTCAAACAGATCTAACCTTGTTTGCACTTAATCAACCTCTTGTTCAAATTGTAAATTCTTTAAATACTAGCCAAAATTCCTTAACTTGTCCTCATATCCTCCACATTTTCCTTCCCTCCCACTTGCAGGGAAAAAAAAAAACGAAGAACAAGAAGGAGAAGTAAACAAGAAAAAGAAAAGACCAAAAAGCAACAGAAAACAACACTGCATAACACACCCACCTAACAGTTTATTACACGCATTCATCAAAATCATCAAAGCTCCACTCCTTCATTTTCATCTCCCCTGTTCCTTCCTCCACTTCTCCTAGATCCATCCCAGCTTTCCCTCACGTACAACGTTGAATCTTCTTGTCTTGTCTTTTTTCCTTGTTTATTATTTTTTTTCTTCCAGTCATGAACTCCTCATTACTTAACCACCACCACCACCTCCACCAGAACCCACATCCCGATCTCACCTTCATTTGCAACTCCTATTTCACCTTCTTGTGATCTTTTCCTCTCCTGGGTTTTGTTTCTTTTCCCCATTCTTCTTCTCCTTCTCCTTTCTTTTTAATAAAGAATCGATCTTTATCCCGCCCAATGGATCTGATGCGCCGCCGCCGTATTTAGCAGCTGGAAAAGAAAAACCACCGCCGTCGCCGGCGATGAAAAGGTCATCAGTCCGCCCTCTCTTCAGCCTCCTCCTCCTCATTGCCTTCGCCGCCTTCCTCGCCTTCCGCGTCGTAACCCGCCGCGGCGCCGGTATTGACCTGGAGAAAGATATCATACTCTACAGAGCTCTTTCTCCTCCTCCTCCTCCGCCGCCGCCGCCGCCCGCCCCTGTTTTCAATTCCACATTGCTTAAATACGCTGCCACCGATGTCGGCGAGGCCCAAGCTAAGCAGGAGATAGAGCAGTTGTTGGAGGGTAACTTTGCTAGCAGAGGAAGGTACAGGACATTTGCTTCCTGGAGGAGGTTCAACCACCATGACGTCAAGGCCAGCAATTCCAGGGGGATCCCGGTGATGCTCCGGTCGCCGGAGTTTTACCGGTACTGGTTGAGTTTCAGGAGGGTATTGCACGTTTGGGCTAGGAACAAGAGGTACCAACCTGATATAGTTCATGAATTGGTGGGTCTAGTGAAGGATCCTATAGATAGGCACAATGGGTTGGCGGGCTCGAAAAGGCGGTATGGTTCCTGTGCGGTGGTAGGGAATAGTGGGATTTTGTTGCAGAGTGAGCATGGTGAGTTGATTGATGGGCATGAGGTGGTTATACGTTTGAACAATGCAAGGACGGACAAGTTTGAGCGAAATGTTGGGTTTAAGACCAACATTTCGTTTGTAAATAGCAATATATTGCATCTTTGTGGGAGGAGGCAAGGTTGTTTCTGTCACCCTTATGGGGCTGATGTCCCCATTGTTATGTATATTTGTCAACCTGTGCATTTCTTGGATTATAGCATCTGTAATTTGTCTCACAAGGCACCTCTAATCGTCACTGATCCGCGGTTTGATGTGTTGTGTGCAAGGATTGTCAAGTATTATTCGATGAGACGCTTTGTGGAGGAGACAGGGAAGTCATTGGAGGAATGGAGCTCTGCTCATGATGGCTCTATGTTCCATTACTCTTCTGGTTTTCAGGCTGTGATGCTTGCAGTGGGGATTTGTGATAAAGTTAGTGTGTTTGGGTTTGGGAAATCTTCTTTGGCCAAGCATCATTATCATACCAACCAGAAGGCTGAGCTTAAGTTACATGATTATGAGGCGGAGTATGACTTTTACCACGATTTGGTTACCGATCCACGGGCAATACCATTCATTTCAGACAAGTTCAAGTTCCCTCCTGTGGTTATTTATCAATGAGAAATTTTGCCAAGTGGAAATCTTTTGTCAATTGTAACATTTAGTTTAGTCCATTTGTCACGATTGAATCTTTGTATTTTGTTGTTGTTGTTGTTGTAACTTGTTATTGTAGTTTAGCCCCCCAAGGAAGCTGTGCAAAGCAATGCAGCTGTTGTTGATTTCTGTTTGATATTGTAACCCATTCCAGTCACGATAGTTTAGGGTGATACCAAATGTAAGATGGGATCCAGACCCCAAAAAGAAATACAAGTTTAGGATTTCAATTCCATTTCTCACTTTTGTGATTGCATGCTCTTTATATTTCTCCTTTTACCAGTATGTATCTTTTCTTGTATTCTACAGAAGGCCACTTTCATTGCTTGCTGCCTCAGTTGATCAAACTTGATTAGAACTTGTTGGTGCACTTGAAATTACCATTGCAAAACTGGCATTTTTGGAATATGTGGAGCTGTTGCACAGTCACTTTGCTGTTATTACCTTCAATGTGTTTATCATGTGGAGCAAAGCCAGAAATTTATGTGAGCAATGCGTTGTGCACCAAATTGACGTGGTATGCGGCTTATGGTGCACTGTTGGATTATTTCAAGTTACCTCATTTGCTGCTCAGATGTACATGCAACTTTTTTAGATGCTAAAGCAGCATGTGGAAAGTTTGGACCCTGTATGCCATTATGAAGCCGCTGGTCGCCCATGAATGTAAACTTTCACTTCAGATGGCACATTCTTATGAAACAAGGACAGGAATTCGTTGGAAAATTGTTCTAAGGAGTCGAGCATATTCAGGCATTGCCCTTTGGGTCAAATTTAGCACAAGGAAAGGCACAATTTCGTCAAATTCCTTCATCCCGGGTCAGTCTATCTAAAGAAACAAAAACACCTTATGCATTTATCAAACAGACTATACACAAGGCTGTCATTGTTATATACAATACAGACCCACAGATGTCTTGGAGATCATGGACATCACAAAATTCATCTCTGACAAGACACCCGCTCTTTACATAAGCTTTATGTTAACCCTTGCAGTCTCTATTTTACGATTATCTGCTTGTCGTAGCTAAAGATAGGAAAACAAGGGACAAAAGATGGTGCAAAAGTGGTGATCTCTCTCTCCCTTCCTCAGGGCTCTGCAGTATCCATCACAACAGCCTGCTCCTCATACTTGACTTGCACCAAAAATCAAATGCTAGTCTGCAGTTTTCAAGAGATCATAAGAGCAAGTCAAACGAAGATGAAAGAGAGACCAAACAGCACACAGTGTGGGTGTAGAGTTGATCCTACCTGCTTGGGATCATAGACAGCATACTCATTGTACTCCAAGGGGCTGTCCTTATGCCCAGAAGGGACGAGACGGCCACAGGGAACCTTGATGTCATCTTTCCACACAAAATGTTCAGATTCATCCGTCTTCTTTCTCCCTAAACCCTTCACTCCAACTTTCTTCTCTTCCAATGACTTCGTTTCCTCTGGTGCGCTCTTAACTTCCATGATCTTATCTCCAAGTGAAGCCACTGCCAGGACTAAGCATCCCTCTGGCCTGTCTACAGCTGTAAAACCATACCTCGCTGTCTCGGCAGCAGCATCAGAACACACAATTGCCTTGCCAAACTGCACAACCAAAAAACAGCAGTTCCAAGGATGATTATCAGTATAAGGTTATCAACTTTTCAAGAGTAGTTACAAATTCAGTGTTGCTTTCCGTACCATGTAACCCGGGACAGGAAGAGAACAGACTGATGGCAAGAACCCTTCCTGCAGATGCCTTAACAAGTTAGAGCTTCGAGTAAATTTTCAGACAAGTTCAGGTTCCCTCCTGTGTTTATTTATCAATGAGAAATTTCGCCACGTCGAAATCTTTTGTCGATTATAGCATTTAGTTTAGTCCATTTTGTCAAGATTGAATCTTTGTACTTCTTCTTGTTGTTGTTGTAACTTGTTATTGTTATTTGCCGCACCAAGAAAGCTGTCCAAAGCAACGCAGCTGTTGTTGATTTCTGTTTGATATTGCCACACGTCCTAGTCAAGATAGTTTAGGGTGATACCAAATGTAAAATGGGATCCCAAAAAGAAATACAAGTTTAGGATTTCAATTCCCTCTCAATTTGTGACTACATGCTCTTTATATTTCTCCTTTTACCAGTATGTAATCTTTTCTTCCTAGTTCATTCGGGTGGTTAATACAATGAGCAATTCTTTGTCCACGAAATGACGTGGTTTATGCTGCGGCGGTCCACTAGTTCAAGTCTCCAATAGAAGGCCACTAACATTGCTTGCTGCCTCAGTTGATGCTCAAACTTGGTTAGAAATTGTTGACACTTAAAATTACTATTACAAAACTGACATTTTTAGAATCCGTAGAGCTATTGCACAGGCATTTTGCTGTTGTTACCTTCAATGCGTTTGTCATGTGGAGCAAAGCTAGAAATCTACATGTTGTTACCTTCAACGCGTTTGTGCACCATATTTCAAGTTATACATCATTTGCTGCTCAGGTAAATGCAATTTGTTTGGATGCTAAATCGGCATATGTGGAAGTTTAGACCCTGTAAACCATAGAAGTCGCTGGTTGCCCATGAACGACAGGAATTCATTGGAAGATTGTTCTAAAGAATTTCGAGCATATCCAAGCATTGCCCTTTGGGTCAAATTTAGGATACAAACATTTTAGAAAGGCAAAATTTCGTCAAATTGCTTCAGGATCACTCTATAAGAAATAGAAACACCTTAAAGCTGCAAGATGGAAGATAATAAGCCGATAATAAGCCCTTAACTACGCTTATGCATTTATCAAACAGGCTATACACAAGGCTGTCATTGTTATCTACAATACAGACCCACGGATGTCTTGGAGATTATGGACATCTCAAAATTCATCTCTGACAAGACACCTGCTCTTTACATAAGCTTTATGTTAACCCTTGCAATCGCCATCTTACAATTATCTCCATATCGTAGGCTACAGATAGGAAAACAATGGACAAAAGATGGTGCAAAAGTGATGATCTCTCTCTCCCTTCCTCAGGGCTCTGCTGTATCCATCACAACACCCTGCTCCTCGTACTTGACTTGCACCAAAAATCGAATGCTAGTCTGCAATTTTCAAGAGAGACCATGAGAGCCCAGTCAGTTTAAGAAGAAAAAGAGACGAAGAGACGAAACACCACACAGTATGGGTGAAGAGTTGATCACTACCTGCTTGGGATCATACACAGCGTACTCATTGTACTCCAAGGGGCTGTCCTTATGCCCAGAAGGGACGAGACGGCCACAGGGAACCTTGATGTCATCTTTCCACACAAAATGTTCAGATTCATCCGTCTTCTTTCTCCCTAAACCCTTCACTCCAACCTTCTTCTCTTCCAATGAGTTCGTGTCCTCTGGTGCGCTCTTAACTTCCATGATCTTATCTCCAAGTGAAGCCACTGCCAGGACTAAGCATCCTTCTGGCCTGTCTACAGCTGTGAAACCATACCTGGCTGCCTCGGCAGCAGCATCAGAACACACAATTGCCTTGCCAAACTGCACAACCAAAAAACAGCAGTTCCAAGGACAATTACCATTATAAGGTCAACAACTTTTCAAAAGTACTTAACAAATTCAATGTTCATTTCCGTACCATGTAACCCGGGACAGGAAGAGAACAGACTGATGGCAAGAACCCTTTCTGCAGATGCCTTAACAAGTTAGAGCTTCGAGTACCTGCAAGGGAGCAATGCTTAGGATCCAGTTGAACTGAACTTGTTACTAAGAGTGGTAACCCATGTGTTTCTGCGTAGTATCTCACCACACCATAGCAGAACTTTGTTTGGTAGCTTCTTTAATTCATCCAGAGAAGGAGAAGCACTTGATTCAACTGCATAAATATTCTCAACAGAAACTTGATAGTCCTACACCACAAAACAGAAACAGATTGCAGAATCAATTTGTTATGTATCGAACAGTATTATCAACAATTGTATATCCAAACAAGCTCCATAAGGTTACTAATTTCAGATAATCCTTAGACTTACAATATCTCCAACTCTCACTGGCTCATATGTTTTCTCCAAGTACTTCACAATCATCTTGTAGTCATCTGAATCTTGGTCTAGCGCAGAGATTGAGCATCCCAGTTTCTTATATCTGTCTGACAAAGGGTCATCAATGGTAGAGCCAGACATGTCTCCTATAAGATGGGACGCCACATTAATGTCCCGAACAGTCTCAAATGCAGCTGCACCCTGTACCATAGTCACAGTTTTCAAGTACCCCCATTAAACTATTCCAATGTTGTATGTTAAAAATTACGTCACAGTGTTGCCTTACATGATCAGCAAGTTCATGATAGTTGGACAAGATGAAAGGTCTTGAAGAAGGCATCAGATTGAACAATCTCTGGCTAAAATCTGACCAAACCGCCTCAGCCTTTCGTCCAGTCTCTCCTGCAGACTTCACTGCTTCCACAAAGTCTAGCAGAGTTTCTTCACCTGAAGATGTCATTTTGTTAAAGAATCTAAACACAAGGAGAGAGGGACAGCGGAGGGGTAGTAGCAACTAGACTAGGCTGATTCTTACTTCTCTTCAAGTGGATACTTGACAGCATTCCTATTGGTGTGTCGGGAGAATCTAGCCCCATCTCCATCAGGGCATACCTGCCACGGTGTGTTCGAAAGATTTATGTTCCCTTTGTAGTTGCATTCCGCTGTGTTTTAACTATCTCCGATATGGACATCTAAAGGACCGACGTGTTTTAGAAGTATTTTAAACGTTGGAATCCAAGTTCCAACGACACGTCACGACGTTGTGGATCGACGGATTCTGGTTCAGGAGGTACAGCGTGGAGTTGAGGTAGTAGGATCCCAAAACAAAAAAAAATTAGATCAAACACCCACCAAAAGCATTCAAGCTTCTGTCATCACAAAGAAAACAACCCAGTTTACCCAGCAACATTGGCTAGCTTTAGATTTTAAGCCAAACTCAAATCACTTATTTCTGGTAGAAAAAGGAGAAGACATTTACCATGTCAACTGGGAAGAAACTGAGTCTCTTCTTTTCAAACTTCTTTTCTCTCTCCCATGGTTCAAACTCATTTCCAGTAATCTCCTCAAAGAGCCTTATGAACTCCTTTATAGCGTTGTCCACATTTTCCCATTCTTCCAGCCTCTCCTCCGCATTCCGGTCGTCACCAATTTTTGCTTTCTTGAAGTACATATGCAAATTGCTGTCTGGAACTGTGATAAGTTGCATGATACAGTATCTGCACCAAGGGCGCAATTTAAGCATGCCAATTACGCAACAGAAACAAAAAAGTACTTGTAATGCATCAAAGAATGGTTCAACAGTCCTCAAACAATTGTTTACTCGTTTATAGATCTTCCTATGTCACAATGCACGAATGCGCAGTTGTACACTATGCCATCTTTCTCCAATATCTGTCCTCCTTGCTCCTGCAGTTTAGTGTCCTTGTACACTCCTCTCTTCCCATATAGCTTGAGCTGCAGAAAAAGAGACTTGAAAAATTACACTGCCCAAAACTGAGCAACTAATTAAAACCGCGAAAAGGAGGGTATCACACCTCTGCAGAAAGTGTCTCGAGACCTTCTTCGCTGGGATCTTGTTTATCCAGAGGGATTCCTTTTCCTGCCACAACAAGATCAGAGGCAACATCGTATGCTTCCAGGGGCTGTGGTTCGTGTTTCTCAATGCTGTCAACCAACCATTCCTCCCTCACCACAGGTATTCCTTGCTCACTTCCAAGAAAAAGTCAATACATCATCAGACCTATAGGACTGTGAACACCTATTTATATGCAAAGAGACATGCTAGAATGTTTTTGGTGGTACACAGGTTGTTTTGGAGCAACTACATTCAAGTGGTATATAGTGCCTATGTAATTTTCCCGGTACTTACAGTGCATCAGAAAGCTTATTAGAACCCCCACGGTCTCTCTCAGCAGCAGTTGCAACTAAACAAGTAATACCTGCAATTGCAAACAATGACAAATACAATACTAATTGATCAGAAAGGGAAAGGGGAAACGAAGGGAAGATAACCACTACCTTTCACCGAGTTTGACACCATTCCTCCATGTTTCTCTATCTCCCTCTTCCAATATTGCTGCGTGAATTAATAGAAAAAAAAATATCATTAAAATCATCACAAATATACAAAAACACACACTGTCAACTATAATCTTACGTACATGACTTCGAGAGAGACGGCTTGACAAGGCAATCATGATTCCTGAGAGAGGCTTGGTTGGGGCACCCTGACGAGGCCGATTACTAGGATCCTGATACTTCTTGAGCAACTACAGCATTAAGAAGGACAGGAAGTGAATAAGATACATAAAGACAGAATAACAAACTAACAATGGTACTAGGAGTAAGATGAAGAGCAAATTACATCCGCCACAGGAGTTTTGAGCACAGAATCAGATAATTTGATTGGCTCCTCTTTCCTTGTCGGATTTTTTGTCTTGAAAGTGCAACTGGACCATTCACTGTAGAATCCTGTGCAATAGTAGCGTATTCGATCAAAATCCAAGCTGCCATTGCACAAAGGGCATTTGTCCAGTGGTCCAAAAAACAGCAAGTCTTGGCTGCCCAGAAGCACAATCGCTAATCAATAACCACATTACCACTGAAAGTTGCAGGATAGCAAACTAAACTACTACAGCTAGTAGTTCAGTAACAGGATACAACTTTCTCTTAATATATAAGAATGAGGAGAGCAGTTGGTAGATTTTACCATCTACTGATGACAGTGCCAGGAGTGCCCGAGGGGTCTTGACCATTCATCTGCAGAATCTCTCGCATTTGAGCCACAGACAGGTGCTCTCTTATTGCTTTACAAAACTCTCCATACTCCTTCTCCGTATCAGTTTTTCCATTCTTCCTTCCATCCTGATCATTTTCATTCTTGACCTTCTTTGGTGATTGCTCCCCTTCGTGTGCCTTGCTCTCTGCCTTCTGCTTCCTTGTCATCATCCTACCTTCACCGGATGCTGCATGTGCTTGTGATCTTGTCTCATGTACCTTTCACGACGGTATACATATAAATCTTAGTATGGAAAGTCAAGTCAAGTCAAGTCAAGAAGACCTTTCTCTAATGTTAGCATCCTCTATATATAGAAAATAAGCACTAATAAACCATTCTCTGTCAACAGGAACCAGCTGGCCTGATTTGCTTCATGAATAGACAAGCACAGAGTAGTATAGCAGGAAAAACTACTATATATAGAGAAAAAAGCACGAAAACAAAACAAACCTTCATGTTTTCTGTGCGTTTTCTCCTTCCTTAGTGCGTCTTTACTGCCTATGGAAATTCACACCAACCCTTCAAAACCAATAGCTAACAAAACACACAAATTTTTCCAGTTCCACAAGAACATTAACCTTCTGTAAACAACAACGTTAACCCATCTTGTAAGGAGGACCTCCGCCCTAAATAGACACGTACATTGCTTCACACTACAAACTCCAGAGCTTCTCTGTCGGGCCTAGGACACAACAAGTGTACCTTGGGGGCATCTTTGGTCGCCACCTGTACAAGTGGGTAATTTTCACAGTTTAGGTGGTTGACAGGTGGTGTGTGTTACAGTGCCAGAGTCTTAAGGTAAACGGTTCAACCTTATATTGCCTCTCTCGATGTCTCTGCATGCAAATGAACCCACTGACACCAAAGTGTGTTATTCCCTTTCCTGTTTGGTAGTTTGATAAGTTTTCATGTATCCATAGCTAGCTGCTCCCTGGACCAACACCTGGAACTTAAAAGCGGCAGAGATAGATATGCTCTAAATTTTTGGAGTTTGGATTCAAAATCCACCGAGTCTAGGGACGTGAACCATGTTTTTTTTTCTAGTTGATAATGGTTTTGGACTTTTGGTTTAATGTTTTTTTCATTAACCGGGACTATCTATTAGGAAGAAGCCATTGTACTAGACAACTCCGGTCCATAAATGTCAGGAAATCTTGTGTCATTCATCGATCCCCACTCCCTGGCAAGAAAGAGCACTAGACAATTCTCCATCGAATTCATTGATAACTTATGTACCCACCCAATTTGTTTAAATTGTTCATGAAACTTAATTGAATTTTAGATTTTTTTTTTTCCCTTGATTAAACTAAGTAAAGCCTTTAAACGAGCCATGTTAATTAATCGATTTTTAGCATCGAAAGGGAAAGTCGTTGCACTCTGTCTGCATGGATGACACGTTGTTTCGCCAGTCGACACGTCATTCATGTCTCCGATGAACGACAAGCCGTTCAACAGATTTTATCAGGTCAACGCTGGCAGCAAAATACCAAGTCAGCGACGCGTCGTCATGGCTTTCCGTTATAGTTTTGATTTTGAAGAGTAACGTTCAAAAAGGAGGGATTAATTGTTGGATTCAATGAAACATTAACCTGATTTTAGAAACGGAAGCTAAAATGTATTCAGTCACAGAAAACGAGAAGAGGAGCTCAAAGCCTTCGAGAAGGCAACATTACTTAATATTTTTGTTCCATGGGTGGAATTTTGCCCCTTTAATCGGATTCAACTCAAATTGTAATTATGGTGGGTGAGTCTCCATTAATTTTCTTCATACACTCATTAATGGTTTTCTTTTTTTCTGGTAAATACTCGTTGCTTTATACAAAACCCAACAAAAAAAAAGTCCATTTTGTTGCCTGCACGGTGACAGCCACAATTTCTTGTGTCTAATTTTCTCCCGTATATATGTACATATCTTGGGCGTCCCCACTTAGTCCTCTAATTGAGATCATAATCCAAGTTTAAGAGGGTGCTTTTCACACCTTAGGTGCAAACTATACTACTGTTCTTACGGATTTGAAGAAACATGCATGTACCTGGAGAAGAAAACAAGTGCAATATGTTATATATCCCACTCCAAGTCTCTCCAACAATTATCCCCTCGCTGAAATTGGAAAAAGAAACGGCTTGACTACATACATCATTCATCACCACTAAAATTGCAAAACTTTTAGCCTTAAAAATGATCTCAATACTACTTGAACTACATCTCATTGATAAACCTATGGCTAATTAGTTTGGCATTGGATCACTAATCTTTTTCTAGTTTTGGGGGAGAGATATGTAGAGCAATGACTTTTGTTTATAAGTTCATTGTTGTTACCAAATGAAAAGAAACTTTTTTTTTTTGATAATGCAAATGAAAAGAAACTTGAATGACCATAATCAGCTGCCTAAAGGGTTCCCATATTTTGTACTATCCGAGTGACTAAAGCTAAAATTATAGTAACATGCAGGCAAAGAAATCAGCTTTCTTACCCAAAATCTTCATTTGTTTTTCCCTCCCGACAAAGAGTAGTGGAGGTCCATTTATCTGAAAAAAAAATCTCAAAACATGCCCTTTCACATTTTTCGCTGCAAAATTTTTTCCTGTAGGTCAAGGCCGGGGGCCTCTTTTCAACTCTACATATCTGCCTCTCTGCCACTTTACACCCACAAGAATCAAAACAATTCAGTCTTGTTTGCACACAAATGTCATCAAGCATAGGCTTTATATTCACACGTACAAACAAAAGCCCTTTTTTGTGGATTTTCGTTTCCATTTTTTTTGGTCGAAACCGGGAAGTATATTAAAAATATACGTGAGCTGGGTACATGGTTAGAAGTCGGTAGCTCAAATCGACTCCTATCTTATACAAGAGACGTGCTGATAGCAATACAGAACCAACATGAGAATATATCAACATCCCGATGTACGGGACAGAAAAACATCCAACAGACATAAAATCACATTATAATGACTGATGAAACAAGGACCAAGGTAGTGTGGTCAGCGAGGATGGAAAGTATCCGGCGGTTGGTCCCCGGCTGCACTCGAGCTAGAAGCACCTGGAGAGAAGACCATACGATGGTCGTCTTCTGTAAGAACCACCGCCGTATGATTTTGGTGTTTACGGGTTCGAGGAGGGGCTGGGTGGATAAAATTGTTGGAAACAACAGGGTAATTGGCATTGGGAGGAATTGAGGAGTTGGCAGGTCCGGTGGAAGATTGGACAACATCTATGTTGGGCGGGAAGGTGCTGACATTAGAAACATCTTGGAGGGTTTGGCGCTTAGGTGTATCCTTGGAGATGAGCTTTGAGAGTTTCAGAGGTTGGGATTTTTTGGTGGTCTGTTTGGCGAGTCGGGTAGCCAGCTTACTTTTGGACCTTTTGAGAGACCCTTCTCCTATAAAATCTTGAAGTGTAGGTAGGTCAGGGGTAGGAATAGGCTGGTCTTGGGGCTCGCTGACGGTTGGTGGAGGTGGAGATGGGGCAGTAGCAAGGGTTGGCACTGGGGGAGCAATGGGATGTGATTGCGCCATCGGGGTAGGAATGGTTGTGCCGGGGGTTGGCACAGTCGGTGGCTCCTCCGAGCGAGCACTCTCCAAAATATGAAACCTATTAGTTGCATTTCTGGTATGGGGGATTATAGGGGGAGCCGAAGGGCCGGTGAGCTGGCGTCGAGTGAAACGGTTAGTCCTCCGGGGGACATTCATCCATTCACCCCTCCCATTAGTTGCTGCGGTAACCGACATTTCTGCGGTCAATGTGGGTGCAGTTGGGGGCATTGGCTCGCCTTTCTGAACCTGTGGAGCTTCCGGACAAGCCAAAATAGTATGATTTAAATGACCACAAATATAGCATATGTTATGCAGCCCTTCATAGGCAACCTTTATGGGTTCGCCTTCTAGGTGCACTGTACCTCGTAGGGGTTTGGTCAAATCAAGACATACAGCAACTCTAGCATATTTAGCTCGACTTGGATTAGAAGAGTTACCGTCGAGCTTGATCGTTCGGCCCACCATGTTTCCAAGTTGTCTGAGAATTCTGGAGTGGTACCGGTTCGTGGGGAAGTCTGGGAACTGTACCCATGTCACGATCGAGTCGATCTTTCCTGTGGAAGCTCGGAAATTGGAAGACCATGGTTGCACACTCAGCACATTCCCGTAGATCATCCAGGGGCCATCAGTCAAGGCATGAATGTAGTCTTGTGATGCCCAGAACCTCACCAAGTAAAAGGTGTTCTCCAGGTCTAAAATTTTTATTGCCCCGGTTGGCTTCCATAGGGCTTGCAGTTGGGTGTGGAGGGCCTTGTAACCGATGGTGCGCCCATATAGCTTAACAACGACAGCAGTTTCCCATTGTTTATCCAATCGAGCTTTGAAAGGATCGGATAACTCCAGATTGGGCACGCCATCTATGTGAGACACGATCAAATCACCTTCCTCGTAATCCACTTCACCCTCGATTTCCCAAGGGTCAGATTGGTACAAAGGATTAGGCCCACCAAAGAGGGAGTCTCGGTATGTAGGGCGGGTGTCCTCCATGT
>JAKUCV010006277.1:4959-18556 GCA_028386065.3 Turnera subulata
GGGACAAATTACGCATATTGGAAGGAAAGGATGAGAATCTTCATCCAAGCCAATAACTTTGCAGCTTGGCTAACGATAAAGAATGGCGTTCAAGTTCCGACAAGGACGAAAACGGGGTACAACGAAGATGACATCCAAAGAATTGAAAACCACTCCAAGGCAATACACATGCTCCAATGTGCAGTCAATCCGATAGACTGTCAAATGATCTCGCACTGCGCAACGGCCAAGGAGATGTGGGAAATGCTGGGAGTCATCTATGAGGAAACCGACAGCTTGCAAGATGAAACTGTCAACCTCTGTTGCATGGCAAATGAAGAATCTCCGGAAGAGGTAAGCACTTCCTATTCGAATGATGATTATACATTTGAAGAGCTGCAAGATGCATTTAGTGAATTGTATAGTAAATTTATTTCTGTTTCAAATGTTAATAAGAACTTAAAGAAACAGAACAAGACCCTAGAAAATAATGTAGAATTATTGTCACATGATAAGGATGAGTTGTTAAGCAAAATTGATGAGCTTGGAAAAGAAAAGCATGCTCTTAATATGTCTTGCAATGAACTTAATGAGAAGATGGCCTCAAATGTATGTTCTTGTGTTGAATTGGGAAAAGAGAATGAATCTCTTAAGCATCAAGTTGATGATTTGAAGAATACATTAGAGAAATTTACTAATAGTAGAGATAGTCTTAATCTTCTTCTAGGACAACAAAGAAGTCCAACACAAAAAGAAGGATTAGGTGCATCCAATGTGTCAAATGATGTCAAACCTACTGTGCTTAATGCTAAGACACATAAACATGATGCTTCATCTTCTACTTATCATTTTAGATCACATGTTCATGACACAAGAGTATGTATTCATCATAGAAGGTCATATGGTCAAAATGCCAAACCAAATGCAAGTAGTGGAAAAGTTCACTATGCTAAAATGTATGCCTACAATGGTAGGAATGGAAAATCTCATTATACTAAACCTAGGACACACATAGCCCAACCTAGGGAAAATAGGGTTATACCTAAGGAAAACAAGTTTACTAGAATGCATAGATATAATCAAAATAGCAACTATTATCAACCAAGGAGAATGCATAACCCAAATGTTATATGCCATTATTGCAATA
Source organism: Turnera subulata (assembly GCA_028386065.3). Classification (NCBI taxonomy): domain Eukaryota; kingdom Viridiplantae; phylum Streptophyta; class Magnoliopsida; order Malpighiales; family Passifloraceae; genus Turnera; species Turnera subulata. The sequence continues at coordinate 6,086 of JAKUCV010006277.1, forward strand.
GAATAGGACATATTGCTCCTGTTTGTTTCACTAGGCATAGGCATTGGGCTCAAGAAGAAGCTCATAACCATTATGCTCCTAACCATCAAGGACCCAAAAAGATTTGGGTACCAAAATCCCTTTGATTTGTTTTGCAGGTATGCTTGAAGGCATCAAGTGTACTTTGGTACCTTGATTGCGGATGCTCCAAGCAAATAACCAAAGAAGCATCCAAGTTCTTAATCAATTCTTGTAGAAATGCAAGGATGAGTGTTGTTTTTGTAGGAACCCCTCATTTAGGCAAAAAGATAGGGGGAACAAAGGGATGATGAAGAACTTCAAAATTTGAGCAGAAGTCTCAATACATCGATGTTGAGTATCACAACATCGATGTTCAGCTAAGCTTTCTAACTTTCTTTATTTTGGCACATATAGAAGTGTATAGGTGTAGCTAATATGTTTCAAAAGCTCCACTTATTTCTTACATAAGCACTTCCCAACCTCTTCTCATTGCTATTTCTTTTTGCTAATGCCAAAAGGGGGAAGATAGGAAGAAGTATATGCAACAAGATAGGGGGAATTATAGTTTGTAAAACATAGGGGGAATCATCTTTATGTTATAAACATTAGCATATACTTCTAGTTGTTTGTCATTATCAAAAAGGGGGAAATTGTTAGAACTCATGCCTCCTTGTTTCATTTCAGAGTTTTGATAATGACAAACCTTGGCTCAATTGATGACAACCTTGAAGCAAAAAGAAATCAAGCAAACAAGTGCTCAACCAAAGTGATCAAGAATTCAAGAGAAGATATGATCAAGAGTTGAAGTACAAGAAGAGCAAGAGAAGTTAGGACCCATTTGTACAAGGTAAAACACTCAACTTCTCTTAGGCATTGGCTCAAAATAAAACAAGTTTTACTCATGCATTTCATAGCATCATTTCAATCACAAAGTTGTGTTTTTAGTCCAAAACATCGATGTTCTGAAAGCAAACATCGATGTTCTGTTTTTCAAGTTTTTCAAAATATTGGCAGTAGCTCTAAAACATCGATGTTGGATTATAAAACATCGATGTTCTTGTGACCGTTGGTCAAAACATCGATGTTGTAATTAAAACATCGATGTTGTGATTTCTTCAAGGTTTTCCAAAATTTTGCCGAAGCCAAAAAACATCGATGTTGGAAAATTAAACATCGATGTTTCACAAAACATCGATGTTTCATTTTCCAACATCGATGTTCTGGCATAGACCCTTTTTCATCATATTTTTGCGAAGCCAAAAAACATCGATGTTGGTTTAGAGAACATCGATGTTGTAATGAAAACATCGATGTTCCGCAGACAAACATCGATGTTCTACTAGCCGTTGGAGCAATAATTTAAAATTGCTGGCTAAAACATCGATGTTTAAAGTGAAAACATCGATGTTTTGCCGTTGTAGCAGACAACTTTTCAGCACCCACTATGTTTTGTTTAAGGCTGTTTTTGGGTGGATTTAAAACGGCTCTATAACTTTTCAAAGCTATAAATTGAGCATTTTTAGCTGTGTTTCAAAGTGAATCAACTCTCTACTTACATGCATTCATCTCATACATTCAAATCAATCTTTGTTGAGCCAATATCCTATTGAGGATTTGAGAGTTGCCTTTTAGAGCTTCATTTGTACACTCACATCTGCTCTTTGAGAGAGACCTCTTGTTTGAGTGATTATTGTGTTGTTATACACCTTGAGGGAGGTTAGTTCCCTTGGTTGATTCACAAGAAGAGGGGTATATCTTCTTGTGTGAAAAGTCTTGAAGTGAGGTATCTTCAAGCAAGAGAGCTGAAGTTCATGTGACTTGAACTTTCAGGGTTTAGGATTCTTGTGACTAGAATTCCTAGGTTGTAACGGTTTGTTAAGCACCCGTAAGCTTAACGTAGATAGTGAAATCTTCAAGTGAGACTTGAAGGGGCTGGATTAACCACACTAGTAGAGTGTGTGTGAACCAGGATAAATCGCTTGTGTCCTTCATTCTTTCAATTCCGCACTTATTTCCTGCAAAGTTTTTAATTTTCGATCATAAGCTATTCACCCCCCCTCTAGCTTAAGTCTATTGTTCCTAACAAGCTGCAGTCCGAGATCGCCCCTGCCATCCCATGCTCGATGTCGCCGAAGCATGGTAAGACACTGCCGGCCCTCTTTCCTCCTCTTCCACTCTCTGCTTCGATTTACTCTTGGGTTTCTTAAACCAATTATTCTGACTCTGACCGGCTCTGATTGATTGGATTGTCGTGGTTTTCTTTCGGGTTGTGGCTTGCAATTGAATTGGGAATGATGTTCCCGGTGATGATGTTGGGTCTGCCGTGGGCGGTGTTGATACTGACTGGGTACGATGGTGTTGTTTTGTAGTGGTTCGGATGATTTGTTGGATGATGAACATTGACAGAATGGATTTTGGGCTGCGTGAACAGTGTTTGGCCGGAATCCGGCGAGGTTCCGGCAGTCCCGAGAATTTTACGGCGAACCCGGAAACGGATTTTGGGTAAACCCGTGCCTCGAACTATTCATGCATCTTTATCGGACTTGAACGATATTATCGAACCCGAACGATAACGGACCCGGACATAAAAATGATAATTAATGGAATGATTAATTAAGCTAATTAATATTTACCAATACTTTTACTTCATGCAATTTAATTTATGTTTTATTTATTTAACTCTGCTTTTACTTATTTTATGATTTTGATTATTTCATTTATGCTTTTATTTATTTTACTTTATGTCTTTATTTTCTAATTGGGCTATTAAAAAGGCCTACAGTATTTAAATTTCCGTTTTAGTTTTATTTACGTTTATCTGGGCTCGCAAAGGCCCATTGAATTTAATTTTCGGTTTTATTGGGCTAATTACAATAAAAAGGCCCATATTGTTTAATTTAATTAAGTCTTTTGTTTAATTAGTTCGAAGTTGTTTTTATTATTTTCTCCAATGGACTAAACGCAAGTGAAGGTCCCCTGGGCTTAATTTTTTAGTTATGTTTCAATTGAGTTATTATTATTACGTTTCTACTACGTTTAATAACCGTTCCTCTAGGCTAATTGATAATAGGCCCATACCTTATTTTCTTTATCAAATCAATTCTTATATATAATACTATCGATATTTTTGTTGGTTAAATAATATTTGGCCATAGTTTATTATGGATTTTAATTATATATTCTTGGTTATATATATGATTGAGTAGTTAATTTACAAATTAAAAACAATATTATTGTATGTAACTAAGTATTTAAAAGTCTTATATATACAACCCGTATAAAATTTATTTTACTAATTTACCGTAAATATTATATTGACATAATAGTGGTAATATTATTTTGATTATTTATCTAAGACTTTATTTTATTAAAGGTTATAATATTTCGACCACTAATTCTGTTACCGCTTACACTCTATTTAAAATTATTGGATATATATGTATATCTGCAAATGTGTACTTATACCATATCCCGACTATAATGATTTCTTGCCAATGACAGTATTTTCTATTTAATGGTATTACTATCGGGTATATTATTTATAAATATTATTTACTTCATATTATTAAATAGATTACGAAGTATTTTACGAGCCGTAAATTGTTCTACTTACAAAACATGATCTCCTCTATATGATTTAAGCAACATATTTGTATAAGTATGATTCCTTATCTTAATCGACCTAAGGGCCGGGATATCGGCTTGGACGCTCGGTTTCGGTTTTGATTTGAAACAAATATGTTTGATATATCCGCTTGAAATATTTAATCGATTAAATACCACCAAGTTGGATGAACTGCTTGGTAATAAGAAGATATGGAGATAGTAAAAAGAACAGATAAGCCGTCTAGTAAGAGTTAAACCGGTATCATGCATAATCATTTTGTTGTGCATTATAAGTGATTATTGTGTTCCTATATATACGTATAGGGTCTCGAGGTTGACCAGATATCAGTTTCAGAGACACATCAGGTGAGGATGGAAAACCCTTGATATGTGCCTGTAATACTTTGTGTGCTTTGCTGTTTGATTGAATTGCTGAGATGGTTATTGTTCGCTATTTGACTGCTATGGTTATTATTGTTGTTGTTGGACTGTGTTGTTGAATCTTTGGATATTGTTTTGAGATTGATGTTGGACTGTTGACTGTGGATAATTGAGAAAAAGATAATGGATATTGGAAATGAAAATTTGAATTTGAACTTGAGATGATGATTTAGTTGTCTCGTGGGAAGTAGTGGTACGACCCGATGGTTTGGAAATTAATTTTGGGATGCTATGGTCAGTTACTTGGTTTGGGAATGTTTATCTCAGTTTGATCGGGTTGTTATACCCGGTTTGATATTTGGGACGTGGTCCCGGTTTGGTTGTGTTCTTTGACCTGACGTCAGGAATTAATTGATAACCTGGTACGACCCTAGCTTGTCCAGTGACGGGGCCCGGAAGATAAAATTGGTAATAATAAAAGATATTCTTTTAGCCTTGGCTCAGTGTTGTTTGAGATGTGCCTTTCTTTTGCCTGTGATTTCCTTACAGTACTATGGTTGCCTGCATATCTCTGTTTATCCTTAGTTGGTGAGCACTTCGGACTCACCCCTCGCCTGCGGGGTTTCATCCCTTAGGATGAGTTGTTTATGGTACAGAAATGTACGAGGCAAGCTGCAGTGTACCCTCGAGCAGCACTCGGATCCATTAGTTGCATCGGGCTTTGCATATGTTGACACTGAGTTTATAAATGCTTCTGTTGTGCTGTTGTTATTGAGATTCCTGAAGTCGGGTGTTATGATATTGTTATGGGGCCGTTGGGCTGGATTTTCTGTTGAATACACTATTTGGGCCATGTGTCGGCACTGTTGTTTGGTAATTACTGTATAGTGGGTAAATTTGGGTCGGAGTGTTTCAGAAGTTCTCTAAGAAATGTATGTCATATAATTAAAAAGGCAATGTGTAGGATAAGATTATATTGACGTTTGATTGATTTATCAAGAGCTATATATGTTGCAGCAAAATAAAATTGCCTTAAGAATATAAGAATATATTGACGTTTGATTGATTTATCAAGAGCTATATATCCCTAAACTTGCTTCTCCTGAGTTATTTTCCCATTTTAGACCTATATTCCTATGTAATGTTACTTATAAGCTTCTTTCTAAAGTTCTTGTTAATAGGCTAAAGCCACTAATGCCTACTCTTGTGTTACCCTTTCAGTCTTCCTTTGTTCCTGGTAGGCACATTACTGACAACGTGATTATTGTGCAGGAGATAATTCACTCGATGCATATCAAAGGGGGGGAAAAAAATTATGGCCATTAAACTTGACTTGGAAAAAGCATATGAAAAAATTCGCTGGGATTTCGTTTATGACACTTTAAGGGATATTGGACTCCCTTTGGAGCTTATTAACCTAATTCTCTTTTTCCTATCGTTTAGTTCGATGCAGGTTCTCTGGAATGGGGAGAAGACTGACACCTTCCACCCGTCATGCGGCTTAAGACAGGGAGACCCCCTCTCGCCTTATATTTTTGTACTTTGTCTCTAGCGTCTATCACAAGCTATTAGCCTTGAAGTCCAGAATAATAGATGGAAACCATTTTCCTTTAAAGATTCTGAATCGCTAATCTCTCATATGTTCTTTGCAGATGACTTGGTTCTGTTCGCGGAAGCTAGTATGGAACAAGCTGATGTCATCTCACGCTGCATTGAAAAATTTTGCATCAGCTCGGGACAACGTATTAGCAAGCCTAAATCCAGGATGTTCTTCTCCAAGAATGTGCCGGATAGCTTAGGCCAGACCATAAGTGCAAAGTGTGGCATCCCCCGCACAGACCAGCTAGGGAAGTATTTGGGTATCCGGTTGATTCATGGGCGCACCAGTGCAAAAAATTTTGAATTTATTAAGGAGCAGGTGGGGTCCCGGCTAAAGGGGTGGAAAACATCCACTCTTTCCTTTGCAGGGAGGTTAACCCTAACGCAATCTATGTTACAAGCCATACCCTCGTACTCTATGCAGATGTTATCAATACCCCTCTTTGTGTGTGATGAAGTTGACAAACAAGCTCACCAGTTTTTTTTGGGGATCCACTAAAGAGGACCGTAAACCCTCTTTAGTAAGCTGGGACAAAGTATGCCGACCTAAAGATGTAGGAGGGCTTGGGCTTCGCTCGATGAGACAGGCTAATGAGGCTTTTCTTGTTAAACTAGCCTGGAAATTTCTAACCCAGCCCGATTCTTTATGGGTAAGATTATTGAAAGTCAAATATGGGACTGATACTATTTTTTTGCCTAAAATGGTTTCAGGTCCTCGTTGCTCACATGTTTGGAGGGGTCTCTGTAAAGCATGGCCAATTCTCCAAGAAGGCACTACTTGGATCATTGGGAACGGATGCAACGCAAGCTTGTGGATGGACAATTGGTTAGGGAATGAGAAGAACCTCCTCTCACATGCCACCCAACCAATTCTTGATGAACACAAATACAGAGATGTTCGCTCTTATGTTTGCACTGATGGCTCATGGGATATGGCTACTTTACGGCAGTTCCTACCCCCAAGTATTATTGGGCTGCTCGCCCTATCACCGACCCCTACAAATACTGGCGAAGCAGATATTGCAGTCTGGGAAGGGACTGGATCTGGGGAATGTTCAGTGAAATCTGCATAAAAGTTAATATCACAAGGCCATGACAGTACACAAAAGGAGCCGTGGCGTACAATTTGGAGATGGAATGGCCTCCCTCGTGCACGCACATTCCTCTGGTAGCTCGCGTATAATGCTATACTAACTAATGCTAAACGCACACGACGACACATGACGATGGTGGATGTATGTCCATGATGCCACCAAGAACCGAAATCCGCACTCCATGTTGTGCATGACTGCAGGTATGTACAATCTGTATGGCACCAACTCTTACGGCCTAACTCCCGGCATGTGTTTTTTGCAGAGAAGAATGTGGAGTTGTGGTTGCAATGCTCGCTGACTGCAGACTATGGCCAAAACCTGCTATGCCCGTGCCCATCATCTTTGGCATGGCCACCTGGCTTATATGGAAGAACAGGAATGCACAAGTGTTTGAGCCAACCGGTGCAGACGGAGACCCGTTACGCCTCAGCGACTCTATTATCCACTATGCTTTTTCTGTTTGGTGTGAGACTGCTCAATACGCAAAGCTTGGTGCTGGAAATCTTCCAACATCAAGGAGGGTTGGATGGATAGCCCCGCAACCTGGAATTCTTAAAGCAAATACAGATGGCTCCTGCTAAATGTCTTCAAGCCGGTCCGGGGTGGGTGGAGTAATTCCCGATTCATCAGGGCATTGGCTGCAGGGATTTACGCACAGGATCCCTCACTGTGGGCCGTTCATGGCTGAATTTTGGGCAGTGTTTGACATTCTGACGATTGCCATCAGTATGGGAGTGTCATCACTCGAAGTTGAAGTGGACAGCTCCGCTGTTGTTGACCTTATCCTTGGCCGTAGTGATCATCGATTCTCTTCTATACCGTTGATGGATTGCATCAGACACATGCTTGACCAACCATGGCGTGTAATCTTTAAGCATTTCTTCTGTGAGTCAATTTTTGTAGCGGACTGTTTAGCCAAGAAGGCTCTTTTGTTAGACGAGGGTTGTGTCACTTATGATACCCCCCCTGATTACTGTATGCATCTCCTTGTAGCTGACGCCAATGGCGCCACAGTACTCCGAAACTTCTTAAGTTAATATATGCACTTTCTTACAAAAAAAAAAAAAATACAGTTGCCTTACTGTTTTACATATCGGTAGTTTTTTTTTTGAATTGAAATCAACAATAATAATAATAATCAATTAATGAAGGGTAATCTGGTCAATATTAATTAATGAAGGGTAGTTGAGTCAATTTGTCGGCTTTTCTAGAATTGATGCTTTTATATAGTATATAGATTAGATTTACGTTATTATTCCCTCTTCATAGAAGCAACCAAAGTAATGAAGATAATAATAGATGTCAGAACTAAATTAAAGTATCACCATATAAAAATTTTGTTTTATAATTTTTGTTCTTGTTTACTTGTTTAATGATGGAGTTATATTCAAAAGCCAAATACAAAAAATGACTCGACAATCTTAAAGACCTCCAAAAATATTAAAAAAAAAAATTAGAGGACGTGGGAAATAAAGAGAAACTAAGGGCTTGTTTGGTATTGTCTTGGCTTTTCCTTTTTTTTTCTTTGGCTTCTGTGATACCCCAGGTACACCCAGGTGCCTATAGGGATACTTATGTGAATAGAGTCGGGTGTTACTCATTCTTTGAGGATGCTCGTGTAAGTTATAATGGTATAGGTCTAGGCTCAGTAATATGTGCTGGTGTCAGAATGTGGGCAACAGTGCACTTAGGCTTGGCCTAGTGTGCACAAATGGGTTCGCGGTGACCCGATGGCACGGTTGGCCTCTTTAGGGTTACTGAGTACTTGACCTATATAATCGGTTGATAAAGGTCGGATTATGTTGGTAATGTATTAATTAGGTATAATTAGTACATTGGAGGCACAATTGCCCAAGGGAGATACCCGTTAGCTCGAGTTAGCACGAAATGGTGCACAACGGGGACACCGGGGTGCCCATCGGTGCACAATTGGACCTGATGATGTGTAAACTTGTGATTGGCCAAATCGACCAATCAGAGTGAGCCAAATAGCATGGGAATAGGCTGTTGGTGGTTTTAGGTGTGCAAGCTAGCAGCTAGGTGCCACGAGCCAAATGGATGGAAAACAAGCACGAGGTGGCACGTGCTTGTGCAAGTGGCAAGCTTTGGGCAAGAGGTGGCAAGTGGGTGCTCACTCACCTACTTGCCCATGCATTAAGGAGGTGAAGCAGGCACCTCTCACCCATATCTCCAGAATCAGATTCGTGCTCAGCTTGAGAGGGGAAAGAGAGAGAGAGAAAGAGAGAAAGAGAAGGGAAGTGAGCTAAGGGGTTCTGCTCTCGGGCAGACTGACCCATGGACACTAAAATGAGGATTCCGGCCAAAATACCGGTTGGAATTGAGTGAAAACAAAGCCTATGATTAGCTAACATCTGTAGCTTTCATATGGAACCGGTTATGTAGGTTTTGGAGTAGAAATGAGAGAGTTATGGACTCTCCAAAGTGACTGTGCTACGATTGTCCAGTAGCAGTCATGCTGCTTGACCCAGTGTTGGTATTAAAGGCATATTTGAGGCTACAGAGCTCGGATTAGGTTGTTCTTTGGTGTTATGGAAAGCTGAGACTCTTATGTTGAGGCCAGAACCTGGTTCAGCCGTTAAGGGCTCTAGATTGCGGGTTGAAGTTCCTGCTGGTGCAGGGCAGCTTCTGCCCGAATTGTGAAAGATAAGTGTTGTGGCTTTGGATTGTGATTTCTATGCTATGGCTGTTATGATTGTGTTATAATGTGTATTTATATGTGTTTAACATGGACCTATGTTACTAGGATGCCCAAGGGCTCCATAGGGCAGGAATGCTTAGCATTTGGTGGCAAAGTGCTAGGTAAGTAGGTGATGCGTACTTGTGACTATTGCCATTGTGTGCTTGCTGGGCAGATGGCCCAATTGCTTGGTTGGCTTAGTATTGGCACTTATGGTGCTTGTGTTATTGATTATTAACCTATGGTTGGCTTACTGGTTGTGCCCAAGGGGTTGTGCATTGCATTTGCATACATTTGCATTGGATCGTTGGCCAATGGATCATGAGGGTAGTGCAAGCGAGGCTTGTACGTTCCATGAGATGGTGGGCACTTGTGTTGTGCGCCACAAGATATTGGCACTGGGTGGCTTGTGCAGGTTAAGGAACCTTGCGGAGGATATTGCCCGCTTGGTATTGTTGACAGGTGGTCATTGCGGTGTGTGATCCGCGTGGCCAAAGGGTGGTGCTACGAAAGGGCGCTGTGTGTGCCTCGGTAGCAAGCCATATGCACATTGTTGGCTATTCGGTTATGCCTCGTACGTGGGGCTGTAGGATTCGGTTGTGCATTTGTGCAGGGCTGCCGGGTTATGCAAGTAGGCCCGGAGTACATCACTTGGCTTACCCGTGGGCCTGATCACGGAGGACCGGATACCATGCTGATTGGAGGCATGTTTGCTATGCATTGCATGCTTTGAGTGGTTATTGCTTGTGTGCACATTTGCTTACTGAGTTTTATACTCACCCCCCTATCCTCCTCCCCTTGTCTTGCAGGTGCGAGAAAGAGTGTACGGGCAGTAGGTCGATGGGTATATAGCCGGGATGGTCATTTAATTGGTTGTTAAATTGTAATAATTTGCTAAAGAAGTTATAACTCGGTTTATAAGTGGTAGTGCCCCTTGTAGCAAGAATTTTATAACATTAGTGATTATGGCTTAGTAAATGAGTTTATATAATTAATATCTTCTGTTGCCTTTGTGTATGTTGTTTTGCTTCCGTTTATGCTGCGCTTGAGTTTTGGTTAGTAACCCGCTAGGCAAAGGCGACTAGCTTCGATGTGTTCGAGTATAGGCCTTGGGGTGCCTTGTGGCACGATGTGGGTGCACATGGTGCCTGGCCGGTCATGTTTAGGCGGGGGCGTGACAAATATGGTAGCGGAGCATAGTTATAAAATTTTGCTAAGGGGCATAGGCTGTTGAGTCTTGGCTAGTACCCATCGAGTTAGAGGTTGGGGGTTTGGTGAGAGACTTATGTCTTATATATTTTGTTTGTGTTTTATATGTTGTTCTATTTTTGTGTTTGCTTGATATGCAGATCGAAAAATTCATGGACATGTTGTTTGGGCATGAAATGGTTGAGAATGTGGTACTAAAGGAAGTGAGCAACGGTGTTGTGAATTTGGAAATGTTTAAAGCATAGTGGATAATGTTGCAGAACCTAAGGATGAGCAAGGTATGAGGGAAATGGTTGTGATTGTAGAGTTTTGGTTTACAACTTGCAATAAAGGATGCATGATGTTTGTGTTGGAATTTTAAGTGTTACAAGTAGTAACATAAGAAGGGAAGGTTTATGAATGGTCTGGACAAATACCACAGGTGAGGGTATTTGAGTTGGTTTGGGTTACTTTGATATGTGTGTAAAGTACTTCGTCTTTTTGTGAGGTATAAGCGGAGTGGCGCTGCGGAAGCGTGATTTGCTTATTTGGGATGCTATTGGCATGCTGCAGTGCTGTTGATGGGCAGTTGGCACGCTGCAGCATTGTTGGTGCCCAATTGGTGCAATTGGTGTTCATATAGTCGCAGCCAATCAGAAGTTGCCAAGTATCAGGGGAATTTTGGCCCAGTTAGGGCAATAGGCTTGGTTGGCCGATTAGAGCTCGGTTATGCGTACTAGTATACGGGTAGAGCATTTTGAGGTTCGGTTGGGAGAGTTGGACTTGTTGGTCAATTGGTATAGCGATGTGCGGGTAGCATATTTTGTGGCCAGATGAGATAATTGGCCTTGACGGCCAATTGGCTGGTTGAGTGCAAGTAGTGCACCATTATGGGGTGAATAAGAGAAAGAAGGTATTAGTGATGAGAAAATGAACATATGGGTTAAGATAGCTTAGAGAGCTATGTATCATGTTAAAGAGTTATAGTGGGAACTCATATGGTTACATTTGAAAGGCTAACAGTACATTGCACAATTTTACTTGATTTTACTTTGTGGCCACAATTTATAATGTTATGAAAGAAATATGCAAGTACTATTTAGCCTAACCATTTGTACCGCGATAAGGAGTGCTAGATTGTTGATAGAACTAGAATCTATAAGATTCTTATTGAATCGTCAAGGTTTGTGAAACGGGTTAATGTGAGATATGATCATAAGAATATATGAGGATTGTACATTTGGATCGTACATTATAAGTATCATGCTTGGGAGACAATAAGGAGTTGGGATTGAACTCGAGAATGAATTTCGAGGTAAGTGGATTGGAGATACATTGGTGGAATGAGTTAAGAGCTGAGTAGCAAGTTGAGATATATTGGGAGTGATGAGGAATAATGGGATAGCATATGAGCATATTCGAGAAGATGATTGAGAGTTACATCAACGGGTTGATGTTATCTGTAAGGATAGAGTAACATCTGAATTTTGCGGACGAAATTCTTGAAGGAGAGGATGATGTGATACCCCAGGTACACCCAGGTGCCTATAGGGATACTTATGTGAATAGAGTCGGGTGTTACTCATTCTTTGAGGATGCTCGTGTAAGTTATAATGGTATAGGTCTAGGCTCGGTAATATGTGCTGGTGTCAGAATGTGGGCAACGGTGCACTTAGGCTTGGCCTAGTGTGCACAAATGGGTTCGCGGTGACCCGATGGCACGGTTGGCCTATTTAGGGTTACTGAGTACTTGACCTATATAATCGGTTGATAAAGGTCGGATTATGTTGGTAATGTATTAATTAGGTATAATTAGTACATTGGAGGCACAATTGCCCAAGGGAGATACCCGTTAGCTCGAGTTAGCACGAAATGGTGCACAACGGGGACACCGGGGTGCCCATC